>PVJI01014825.1:0-42803 GCA_004026765.1 Micronycteris hirsuta
AATACATGTGCATGGGAAATTCACATAAGCATAAAAATTCCAAAGACAGTGAGGAAACATTGGGTACAAATGACATTATTGGACAGAAGAGAAAGGAAGGACAGGGTATTAGATTTCAGATGTGAGAGTCTGTGATCTACAGGTAGTTGAGGAAGAGAGACATGCATGGCAGGCAAATTTTTATGAGGCAACTCAGAAACAACGGGACACCAGGTAAATGGTGAACAGGCTCGGAGTCTTCCTGACTGATGTTAGGGTGGAGATTCTTAAGGTGATTTGGCCAAGGCTCCCTTCCTGAAGTAGGTTTTGCTGTCTGAATCTTTTCAATGTAAGAGATGTTCAAACCTGTAAGAATTTTTTAGTTTATTTGAGCCAAACTGATGACAATTACAGGGAAGCAAAACCTCAATGGATTGAGAAAATGCTCCCCAAAATGGCAGTTTGGCACCTTATTTTATACATTACAATCAAAAGAGAAGACATAAGTGGTTTACATAAAATCCACTGGTGATAGATTCAAAAGGCAGAAGAGGGCAACGGGGGAAACCTCTGGGACTGGATAAAAAGACAAAATGATAGCCATACTTTTTAACAGGATAGTTAATAGTCAATAATTAACATGATAATAATAACAATGAGGGGATTTGTGATCTCTGCGTGAGGGTGGTGGTTGTACCCCAGTGGTTTGGGAAAAGGGAAGTTACCTTGACATTCCAAAGGTGTGTTATCATAGATGCAAAAAGACAAGAGACAGGCTCAATTAAGATAAAGATCGACTTTTGTCATGGAAGATTCTAGACTAGGACAATGACTTCCTGCTCTGACCTGCTTTTAGTTAGACAGTTTTTAATTTCAGACCATGCTATGTGATTACTTTAGGTCTCCATGTTTGTAGGGTCACCACAAAGGCCTCCCCTGAGTTTGTCAGGTTTGGTACGTGACCCCTTTTGTCCACAATACTTGGGCAGAAAAGAAGGAAATGTAAGAAGTTTTTTTTCTGAGCCCCGTTACGTAATAAACAGCTTAAAATCAATATCCCAGAAAGGCAGCTTCAGAGTGGCAAAACTTTGGTTCCCAATAATGATGCTATTTTTCTCAGTGTCCATTTACACTGTAACACCTTGGTAATCCTACTTTTACCTATGTCACTTCACACTCTAATAATTGCTGCTGTTAAAGAAGAAAAATTCAATTGTGCAAATTTGAACATTTAATTGGCTTTATTGAATGACTCAGGAATCAAGCAGCATATCATCTAGTAGAGGGGTGATCTGAGAAGATGTATAATTTGGAAGGCTTTTACAGACAGAAACTAGGTGAAAGAAGATAGTTATTAACAAAACAAAAGAAATGATTGTTTCAGGCAAGATTACTTTCCCTTAGGGGAAGCCAGGGGTCTCTTCCAGAGGATCACCTCACCTCAGCTTCCTTTGTGGGAAGAATGGAGGGGAGAGGTCAATTGACAGATTACCTCATTGGTGCTAAAACTCCGGACTGACTGATCAAGATTACATTGCTGAAAAAGGTGGAAACTGCAATTAGATCAAGTATTAAGTTTAGGTTTGGTGTCATGGGCTTTAGCACAAGTGACACAATTTTGGGCCTGTGGTTTTCTCTTTAACACTTCCTATAACGATAACCACTCATCACACCATTTAATAAGATCTGCAGTGCACTAGGCAGGGCTCTAGTGGATGGAGACACAGCAGTGTAAGATTAAAATCCCAGTCTTTCTGAAATTCACATTTGAGTTGAGAGGCAATAGATAATACACAAATAAAAAGTGATTTATGTTGTATTGTAGGTGATAATAAGTGCTATGGAGAAAAAGAAAGCAGGAGTGGAGTACAGATGACTGAGAAGAAATGGTGAAGTTTTAAATAAGGCAGCCAGGAAGCTCCTACTAAGAAGGTAATATTTGAACAAAGACAAAAGAGATGACAAAACACTCGTGCCAATTTCCTAGGAAAGAGCATTTCAGGTACTGAGCAAATGCTAAGTTCGAGATCATAATAAGGTCAGAGGATTACAGGGATCAAGATGCGGCTAGAGATTAATTCCACTATGATATCTGTCATTACAGGGAAGGGGTAGGAGAACTAAACAAACAGACCAAAGTGAAGTCTTGTTAGACTCCGAGCCAGCTGCATGCCATCAGATACAAAACTTGGTTAATCGGTCCTGAGATAAGATAAGATTACTCATAGCTTGCCCATACCACAAATGTTTACTCATAACATAAAAGGTAAACAGACCACAAAATATACCGTATAATGGTTACAGTCAAACCCAACACTTTTCCCCCCACTCTCTATTTCCCCATGAAAGCAATTTTCCACAGAAACACAATCATGTATAAGCTCAACCTCTAGGAATGGTTGGGGTCTTTCCTCCTTCTCTTCTCCATTACTCTGTCTGTGGAGTGGCTTTTCTTGCTTGTCCTCTTTGCTCTATAAATCCTGCCTTTCCATTTTACTCCCAGGCTCCCTTTTGAATTCTTTCTTGCTTGAAGCCGAAAACAGCTATAGCCCCTATGAGGGAATTGCCCCTCTAGCATCATTGCTGTACTTTGCTTTTTCTATACATCAGTGAAGGTTTTGAACCCTTGATGATCATACCCTTTTCAGTGTAAGATTGCTGGCTGTGTGAGTCTGTTCTCAGTAACATCAGGACCAGGGAGCACTAGAAAGCACCCTTCTGGATCACTGGATTTCCATACAGATTCTTTCCTGCCCTCCTCATTGTGTAAAAGCAGATCTATCTCTTACTGATCAGGGTCAGTACTCAGGGAAGATGGTGAGCTCCCTGCCAGCTGGTCCCTTAACACAAGAAGTCTAAAGCTCTAATAGCAGCAAGAATTAGTAATTCAACAGGCCCCCTGTGGTGTCTTCTGACAAAAGCGTGCCTCCTTTGGGTACTGAGGTCTCCAGCACTGACAAGCCCACAGTGATGGGGCCAGGAAATACAAAGTCTCCAGTGTATAATCGGAAAAGGTGATAAGAAGGATAACACCTGTTTCCCAGAAGGATCCTTGTATCTTTTCTATTGAGGATACAGAACAATAACATCGTTTCTGAATAATGAATACACTATGTCCTGAAAAATAATGCATTGTCTTTTTAGAATGCTTCCTTTAGTACACACTTAGAAGACCGTTGCAGCATTGTTTGAGACTAGCTGCTTCTGGATGGTGTGGTACAAGATTTGACCAGTGGATTCCCTGGCCATGGGGCCATTCTCACACCTCCTCTACTGTGAAGTGAGTGCTCTGGCCAGATGCTATGCTATGTGGGATTCCATGCCTATGAACTTGACATTCCATATGCCCTTGAGAGTAGTGGCTCTGCAGGAAGGAAATGTAAACCAAACCTACAATGTGTCCTCTGTGAGGTCAAACCACTTACCCTTCTAGGATGGAAGGGGACTGGGGTAGCCAATTTGCCACCAACTGGCTGGTTAACCTTCACAGGAAATAATACCATATTGGAAGCTCGGTGTTGGTTTCTTTTTTGACATGTTAGATAATCAGAGGCATTAATTAATAGGTAGATTTGCCTTGAGAAGTTGAGTCCATAATTTTGGTGTGTATATGTGCTTTTCATGTCTGCCACACTGGCCACTCTAGTTCAAGTTAAGCTTGATCCAAGATGCACTATCTCCATCTCATGAGAGACTGCTACCAGTCATGTCTAACTTTATTATTTGGCAGGTCTGATAGAAGCCAACTCATAACAAGTAGTTCTGGACACATGCTTACTGGGAATCCAATGGGTCAAGTATTTCCTTTCTACTAGGTCACAATAACATTCCAAGACTTCTCAAAAGGTATAAATTATATCTTCTTAAGTTTATTTCCAGAGAACCCCAAGGTTTTACATGTGATTCCCCACCAGAGCTTTCATGTTTTCCCATTACTGACAATTCCAAAACCATAAGGTCTACCGGATCACATGATGCAAGCTGCAGAGCTTACTGCACCAAGACCTGTAACAACAGCAGTACCTCATGCTTTAGGCCCTGCTCAGTGCAGGAAGCCTGTGTTTCAGCCAGTATCTGGACCACAGCAAAATTCTTAGCTGTGGAATATGTTGGCTCCAGATCCCGAAGAAGCCTATTGACGTTATGCTTCATTCAATCTACAGGGAATTAAAAATGCAGCAATTTATATTTTAGTTTGTGGGGAAGCATAGCATATCTTTGACTACTGGACCCCTGAAAATTTTACTGCTGTGTATGTGTGGTCTCTGAAACTTCCTAGGTTTTATTTCTTATGCTGTGGTACACATGTGTCTTACCATAGCCTCAAGAATACTGTCTTCTGCTCATCCTGTCCAATCAACATGATGTCCATCAGTGTGATGAAAGAATGAGTTGTTTTGTGAGATGTCTATGTGATGCAGGTCTCTTCTATATTATGACAGAGGATAGGGGTATTATAATACCTAAGGCAAATAGGCAAATGAAAATTGTCCAATAAGAACAGCAGTTATTCTTACCTTCTTTTCTAATTGGAATGGTAAAATAAACCTTCAGCAAATTAACAACCGCCTGTCACATATTTGTGGCTTTAATAATCTGCTCTAGCTATGAGACCATGAACAGAATAGCTGCTGCTCTCAGTGATGCTGCTTTGTTAAATCTGAGATAGTCTATAGCCACTGTCAGTATCCATCCCATTTTTTCAGGGACTAGACTGTGAGTTAAATGAAGATATAACATGCGACACCAATCTTGCCTCTTTAGTCTTTAATGGTAGTAGTAATCTCTGCTGTAACTCCTGGAATCTGATATTGGTTTTAATTTACTCTCCTGGCAGGGAGTTGATGATTGGAAGGTAGATGGTGTCAGAGATTTCCCTTTGGCCTTTCCCGATATGACAGCTCTTCTTCTACAGGGTAGGGACTCCTACCAACAAGCACACAAATTTCAAATATTCTCACAGGACTGGGAAAATGACCACTGGGTTAGTCCACTTTGTCAACTGGGCACACTCTGTGTTGAAATTTAGCCAGGACACCATTCATTTCCTGTGTTCCATAGATACCCATTCTAACAAAAGGGCTGTGGTGAAATTATGGCTATTAAAATAATAATAAATAATAATAATAATAGTAAATCAATCAATAAAGTTTTGTTTTTTCCCCCTTTTAACTAGGCTATGGTTACCCGTATAAACAGTCATAGGTAGGTCCCACTTGGAGAGTTATGAAGTTATGAACTTGTCATGGTGTGGCCAGGCCACTCTTTCTAGGGATTCAAACACTTCTTCGGTTAGTGGTCTCCAGATCTGAATACGGGCTCTGGCCTGGGAACTGAGCAACGGATTATAATTTTTATTGTGACTTGGCCTTCTGCTTTTCTATTTTTTTCAGTTTGCTTTTTTTCTTTTCATCTTTGTTATCTGCTCGAGTCCCCTTGTCTCCTCCCTGACCTTAACAGTAGTTACAGTAATCAATGCCTCTTGGCTTCTGGAACTAAGTACTGCCTCTAGCATTTATTATTTTGAGTCCTCCATCATCTGATGAATGTTAATGACAGTATATCACTAACCTCCTCTTCTACCGTCTTTCCTGAACTATTGAGGAGACCCACCAAAGAACTTCTTAATGGTGGCGCTCCTCTCCCCACACATTCCTGAAGGACTTGGTGGATGGTGTACGCTCTGAACCTCTTCGTGACTCATAATTCTCTTCTGGGCCTTTTGTCCTTTCATAATTTATCTATTCCAGCATACCCACCGCTCTTAGAGTCTGAATTCCTTTCTCAGCGATCTGCCAGGGTAACCAAGGCATTTCTACTTCACTTAGAGTTGGCCATCACTTTATTTCCAGGCTGGTAGCAAGCACCCTAGTTACAGCTTTGCTCCATCTGATGGTGTTTGGGGTAGTGGTATTAAATCCCACATCCCAGTAAAATTCTCTGCCTCCTTAAGTGGATGAATTCTTGCTTATTCAATCTTACATTCTGACACTCTTGAAAAAGCAAGGAATATTGTTAGTAATTACAGTATCATTTTGTGCCAGGGAATACCTACGTCTCATTTATCAACTAGAATGACATTCTCTTCACCTTTGGGTGGTGGTGAGCCAGTCCCAAATCCACATCTTACTGTCTGCTTCAGATCATTCTACTTCCAATATCAGTTCTATTAATCTAGGCTTAGCAAGACACAGACAATACGATGGCCTTAATTAAGCTATAATTTTATTAGAAGAAATTCTTCTGTGACAAAAAATGGGAGGCAGATGAAGAAACCTGAAGGAAGCAAATCTGACCCCTTGTGCAGAAAGAAAGGCCAGATCGAAGCATATCATTGTGTCCTGCGATCTTAGAGGGTTCAGCAAAGTCGTCAGGGAGTCCTGTAGTGTGTTTTAGAAGTCTTGCATGCTCAGTCATTGGCTGGGAGCAGCCAATAAGAAGTATGGTGCTGGTGAAAATGTGGTGGTGGGTTCAAAGTACAACATAATATACTCTGGCCAATTAAATTCCCTAGAGTTGGAGGTCTGCAAGATGCATCCTCATGGCTGCCACATTAAATAAATAAAATATAACACATTGCTTTAGGAAATAGAAGGAATGGGTTACAAACTCAAATAACTATAGGGATGAGGCAGATAATATAAATGAACAAAGCAGGCAGCCTCGCTACTGGAAAAGAAGACTGCTCAAACTTGAAGATAACTTGGCCTCAGTGTTAGAAAAACAATAGAGTTTGGTGCTAACTGTGAAGGAATGACTGTTGTGCAGAAAAATGGAGATTAGTATTGCCAGACCTTCTGATTTTTTTTGAGAAACTGAAATATTTATATGATTTATATGATATGAGTTTTAAATACCGAAAAGTCATTTTTAAAAGCCTTTTGGGCAAGCATAATAGAAGGCATTAATTCCAGCTTAAAACTATAAACGTAGGCTCCTCCACTTCACTATCTTAATAGAGGATCCATTGTTCTCACCCTCCTTTTTGTTTACATACCACAGGGGGAATGCTATAATCCAGATCTCTCACTCTGCACCCTCAAATGTAAGATGAGATAACTCCATTGCTTACCCTTATTTTCCCACGCCTCTGGTACTTGAGTTTTTGGCATTACTGCACAAAGGCAGAGGCTTAAGATAGCCCATTAAGGCGAATTCCGCCCCCCTGTGCTATACCAATATCACGGTCACTGCCAAGGATGCCTGAACCTTCTCCTCTGATTGTCATTGATGCACTTTTTGGAGTTTTCTCTATCCCTTGCCCATATCCTTCCCATACCTACTGTCATCACTGTGTATCTGTCACCACTTCAACTCAAACCGTTAGTCACTTTTACACTATTACACTCTTTTCTTCAGACAAAATACTTTCCTTGTGTATGTACCTGTAACTTGCCATCTCTCTTCTTATTTTGCAGATTGGCAAACTAAAAAATTAAAATTCCTGGAAATACTTCCCATTGTGATAGATCCTCAGTGTCAAAATCTTTCTAAAACTAGAAACTGAGAACTGAGATTTGCTACATTACAATGTGTTTTTTTTATTTTTTTCAGTGAGAGGGTGCATAGTTTTCATCTGAATCTTAAAGGAGTGTTTGACACAAACATATACATGAACATTTTTGTGTTTTGCTGTTAATATGAAGGAAAGCTAGTTGGCGAACCATCATTTGGGTACTTTTCTATGCTCTCTGTTTCCCAGCCATACCTGTCTCGGCCACCAATAATCGGAATTCGGGGAAGCAAATGTTGTCTCCTGCATACCCCTTCACACCCCTACCATGATCCATTCCTCCCTCAGAACTAGTACCATTTAATAAATACATGATTGCATTGTTCTACTTTTCCCTGTTTAAGTGTTCATTGAAGTGAAGAGCATTTAGAGAGAATATTAAAGTCTTAACCTTCATTGTGACTATATTTGGACATAAAGCTTTTGAGGAGGTAAATTAAAGTTAAGTTAGGTAATAATAGTGGGGTCCTAATTCAATGGGACCAGTGTCTTTATAAGCAGAGGAAGTAACACTAGATCTTTCTTTCTCCCCACAAGCAAAAGAAAGACCATGAGAACACACAGAGAGAAGGTGACATCTCCAAGCCCAGGAAAGACCTCACCAGAAACCAACCCTGCCATGCACATTGATCTTGACTTTCAGCCTTCATACTTGTAAGAAAATAACTTTAAGCTGCCAATATGTGATATTGTGTGATGGCAGCCAGAGCAGACTGATACAGTTGCTGACAGGAAAGAAACTCAGAGATGTAGCATCTGGATGCATAAATCCATTACACTATTCACAGCAGATTTCAGAGAGTGGAAGATTTTCAAGGCTTCTACACTGTATTATCTTATTGTCTATTAGGCAGGCAACTCTGAAAGAATTAGAATTATTTTAAATGAGTTAATTATAAAATTATAATAGAAAGCATTCTCCACTCAATTCTTTTTTTTAAAAAAAGATTTTATTTATTTTTAAAGAGAGGAGAAGGGAGGGAGAAAGAGAGAAAGAGAAATATCAATGTGTGGTTGCCTCTCACATGCCCCCTACTGGTGACCTGGCCCACAACCCAGGCATGTGGCCTGACTGGGAATTGAACCAGTGACCCTTTGTTTTACAGGCTGGCACTCAATCCACACCAGCCAGGGCTCCACTCTATTCTTATTAAGCAACTGAATATTTAAGGTAACAGTGCTAAGAAAGAGATGATTAATACAATATCTCAGCCATTGGAGCTCCTAGTAAGCCGCAGAAAATTTAATTGCTATGATATTTATGCAAGAAGGTATCTTTTGCCTTCTGTTCCAGAAGTTACTGTGTTGAGCTTGCCAAAGCTAGAAAGTAGAACTGTCTTGAATATCTTTTTTGGTTCATTCATTACACATTTTGTATGAATAAATGTGAATCTGATTTTTTTTTTTTAGGTCTTAAAATAAATGCATAAGAAAACAACTTTCTACTTATTTGGAGTGGACATCCCTGTACCGGAGGAAATATTCCTAAGGAATTCTGCAAATTTTATTCTGTACCTACAATGTGTTTACTCTAGTAGATGGTGGGGATAAAATAATGAAAAAGGCAGGTATTAGTTCCACTCTTAAAGAGATTATGGATTAATGGCTTCCTTGTCAGAGTTTCACTTAAGGTGTCAAGGTAAGATATTTGTTACATCTTTTGAGGCAGCTTCTGGGGCCTGTGCCTCTATTTTAACTCCATTATCATTTGCACAGTCTGGAAGAATAGTGTAATGGGCGGAACGACTGCCCAGGGTATGTGTCACTTTACTCAGCTGATACACCTAGTGAAGATACATCTTACTAACAGGTAAGCAAGAACGAGCATCGTCATAATGTGTATAGCTAGCCGAAAGTACAAAAATCAAAGCAAAGTAAAGAAATCTAGTTCATGCAATGAATCCAGTTCAAACTAAATTCATGACCTGCAGAAATGGGACCTGGGTAATTTTTCTAACAGTTATTCTCTTGTTATAAGTTATAGACAATTTCTATAATGTGTTCTAATATAAGAAGATATTTATAAAATAAATAATTTCTGGTGATAAAATTTTTTGTGCATCACTTACCAAAGATATTTTAATCTTTTAATTTGTCAGTATTATTTTTGCATTGACTAAAATTCTTTTGTTGAAAGGCATTGGCGCAGTACGTGCGCACACACATTGTTGAGTCTAACCCTTATACTCTTCTCTATGCCATCTGGTTCCTTGTTTTGCATTATACATTTGCTAGGGTTTCCACTAAACTACTGTTCTGTATTAAATTGTTAATCCTCATGAGGAAATGTCTTTTCTTTCCCAAAATAGATTTAATATAGTCATACAAAGGTTTATTCCTAAGACCTTTAGAAATATCCAATAAATATGTCCAAGTAAGAACATGCATTATTTTTCATGTCATAAAACTCAAGGACAATATCACCAGGGCAACTTTACAGTGCTCTGTACAATTAAATGCATATAACACATTCGTAGCAGTTACCTAGGAACACATTGTGTTTTTAAGTGTTTCCAAGAACCACAGTAAATTTGTAGATGTTGAATTGAGCCAAGTAGAAAATTTGCTTTATGAATACACTTTACACTAAACTACTTGTAAAAAACATACCCTGAGATATATACTTGTTTCTGGGTTAAAAAGAAATAGTCTACCTCATAATTAGTCATCTTATCTCAAATACTAAAAATTCCCACATCTTTTCTCACATGATTTGGTTGCTAGACTACATAGTTAATGATGTATAATCTATGAAGGTGTGAGGACTCCCTTAGTACTTTGACAAGACATTTCAGTTAATTATTTCTCCTTATAATTTATCTTCAATTTTGAAGGTGATTTCAGAGGCACAGCTTTATTAATAAAAATAATCTTTGCTATATCATTTTGCTTTCTGGGTGAGGATATATTTGGATCTGATCAGAGTAAAAGCAAAGAAACACGCCATGGTAGGGAATGCATGACTAGAGGAAGCTGTGCTATTCAAAAGTGTGCTGGTTTTGTCTTTTTTAATAATACAAAAAATGTCCTTTTCTTTCTTACTGATTGATTTTTTCACCATCATTCTAATCATATTATTTTATTATTAGTCTCTAAACACCACTTCAATTGGTTTATGTTTTTTACAAAGTACCCTAGTAACTAGTACCAAGATTGCTGGTGTAAAAAGCAATCTGTATATAACCTTAACATAATTAGAGAATTATTTAATTATGCAATTAGAGTTGGGTTTAATTAGAGAATAATTTAATTATATAATTAGAGCTCCGGTTGGTTTTATTTCATTTGGTCAGGCAGTCATCCACATCTCAAAGATGCAGGGCACACAGAACATTCCCATGGCAAACATAATAGGGCCTGTTTTATACTTAAGATGATAGGTGACAAGTTTTATTTGATCTACATATTTTTTTTACACTTTATCACCCATTTTGGTATATAGATAAATATATTTCTTTTTTTTAGATTTGAGATTTTTAAAATATATTTTTAAAATTATTTTATTGTTCAATTACGGTTGCCTGCATTTTCTCCCCCCTCCCCCACCCCAGCCAAACCTCCCTCTCTCCCTTGCTTCCACCCTCCCCCTTGGTTTTGCCCTTATGTCCTTTATAGTAGTTCCTGAAAACCCTTTCCCCCATTGTCCCCTCCCCCCCACCTGGCTATTGTTAAATTGTTCTTAATTTCAATGTCTCTGGTTAAGTTTTGCTTGCTTTTTGCTTTTGTTGATTATGATCCAGTTGAAGGTGAGATCATATGGTATTTGTCCCTCACCGCCTGGCTTACTTCACTTAGCATAATGCTCTCCAGTTCCATCCATGCTGTTGTAAAGGGTAGGAGCTCCTTCTTTCTCTCTGCTGTGTAGTATCCCATTGTATAAATGTACCATAGTTTTTGATCCACTCATTTACTGATGGGGACTTAGGTTGCTTCTGATGTACATAATTTTTTTAAAATGGCAGTTCAATAAACTCCAAACACCAAACTCATTTATATTATATCAGTAAGCCAGGTTTCTTCTGGGTGGTCTCCTGCTCCTTTGAACTAATTTAAGGAAGACTCAAGCTTCCAAATGTGATCTTTATGAATCTAAGCCCTTTCTCTGACAGTGTGAGAATTTACTGGAGTTTCTCTCATTTTGATTCCTCTTCCATTGGCTAATGTTGTCTTACCTCATACAATTCAGAGTGAAACTTAGCCCTATTCACAATGTTTCGGGGCAGATATCCTATAAAAATCATTTGCAATTGAGATTGTTCCATCACATGCTGATTATGAGGCATATTATGATGGGGGACTGGAGTTGAGAGAGGAGAGGCAGTATATTGAAGCAACAGAATTAACTACAAAGTAGATCATTGGATACTTCCTGTAGGTATTCCTGCCAGACACCATCTCTGGTTCTTCTGACACTCTTGCTGTGCTTTGTCTTGGTACACTTGTTACCAATCAGAGATTGGGTCCTGCTGCCTACTGTCCATAGGCAAATTCCAGAGTCAGAAGTTTGGTGAAAAAGGAAAGGAGTCTTTTATTCAAAAGCTATGCAACTTTGGAAGAATGGCAGACTTGCCTCAGAGCCTGTTCCCCCTGGAACACCCAGAGGAAAACCCATCCACCCTCTGCCAGACCAGTTCAGTGCTGCTCCCAGAGTTCCTTCTCCCATTTAAAAACACCATCTTTTGGGAAACTGCAAGCGGCTGCTGCATGATCATTCAAGCAGATCCAAGGAAGGGAAAAAGCCTGAGTCTCTGCCCTCCCTCTATTTAAATCTTCTGGCCCATAATTCTATGCTTTCTGGATGCATCCAGCTTTCCAGCTGATCCCACCCATTTTCATGCTAGCCCAGCAGGTCTCACCTCCCCCTGCCACCATGTTCTGGAAGGGGGTAGGAGGGTTTTTTCCTCTGTCAATTACACTCTTCAGCCTGTGTGAACTCTATGCAAAGTCTCCTTTTGCCATGTCTCCACCCTGGGGTAGGGAGATTGTGCTGCGCTAGTTTGTTTGCCGCTGTCTCCAGCAGCCTCCTCCTGGGTCCTTCCCCTGTCCGCCAGGCACTATGCTGGTATTACACTGCCACCATAAGAGAAAGACAAATTTCTACCTTTGTCTTTTACAGAAAAGTTTAGTCACAATTCATTTTATCTTGTTTTTTATTTCCTGATAATATGGTCATTAGAATGAAACCTCTATAGACTATAGCTTAGTAGAATAATTATGCAAAGACATTTCGTTTCTCGGTTAAGTTTTTGTTTTTGCCTTGTTCTGTATGTGGACAATAAAGGGGCCACATACTAATCCTGGCAAGCTCAAGCAAGGCCTGCATAATGGCCTTACAAACCCAGAGACCTCAAGTGACCACATAAATTAAAACTTTCTAATTAAAGGGATTCATGGCTGACAGTCATGTCTAGGCCACTATCTTCCTGGTAAAGGTCAGTCTTTGCCTTAACTGAGCCTGTTTTTAGTCACTTTGAATCTAAGATAACATGCCTTCGGAAAGTCTTAGTGATCCCTTTTTCCAGCCCTCTCAGGGCACAATCTCCCACCAGAATGCAAGACCATTACAAAATCATCATTGTTATTTTACTCCCCCACATCTCTATGTGCTGTAAATGTTACTTATTATCCATCCTCTCTCTGCCCACCAATGTAAAAGAAGTATTTGTACCTTCATTTAACTCTATCCAATCCACAGATTTCCTCCACCTGGCTTTCTCCCACCTCCCCAATCTAATGCCAATGGATTTCATGTAGCCTTCCTTGTGTCTCCTCCTTGATTCTGATGTATAAAATAAGGTACAAAAGTGACATTCTCTGTTGTATTTTATCAATCCGTTGAGATTTTTGAGAAAATCAAAGCAATATTTGCATAGGGAAATAATTCACAGGCCTCTTCCTCTGGCTGTGAATGACCAGACTTAACATTCATAACTTTCAATGGAAAGTAAGTCTCTTTTTATTTAAAAATGACAAGTATATTTGTAGCCTTTGTGATATCAGTGAAAACTTACATTTATTAAGTAACTTATTGGTAGATTTTTAGTATTGTACCCTCATAATAACATTGTTAATTATGTAATTTTTTATTCTTATTTTTTATTTTTTATCCTCACCCAAGGACATTGTTTCATTGCTTTTAGAAAGAGGAAGAGGGTAAGGTTGGGGGGGAGAGAGAGAAAGACTGATATGAGAAACATTGACTTGTTGCCTTCTGTGTGCATCCTGACCTGGAATCAACCCCGTAACCTGGGTATGTGCTCTGACCGGAAAATGAACCTATGATTTTTCAGTCTACTGGACGTTGTTTCAACCAACTGAGCCACACTGGAAAGGACATTATTGCATTATTATGTAATGTTTTTAAACATTAGAATATAAGTTTGATACCAATAGCCTGGCTAAATCGTGGAGAGAGAAGGAGGAGCTACAGGAGGAGATTGTGAACTGCCCGAGGCAGTGGGTGAGACTGCGTTGTCCAGGTAATCAAGCTAGAGCCTTGTGAATGAACGGTCCACCTGGGAGTAGCTTACCCACCTCCAGGTGACAGATCCCCCACCCCTGGGCAAAATGTTGGCAGGAGGAAACATTGAACGGAGCACATGCAAGCCTACCAAAAATAATTGGATTGGGGGAAAAGCCCTCCTAACCAATTCCAGTACTTAATGAGGGGTAGGGAAGACAGGCACATGCGCCATAGTCAAGATGGTGGCAGGGGCAGATGCTGTGTCAAAGAAACTTGTCAGTCCAACCTGGAGAAGAGAAGGGATGTGTTGGTGGCTGGACCCTCCTGGAGCATGCAGAACTTCTGGCTAAGAAAAACACCTGGCCCTCATGAGAAACTAGTGTATCCCAGGGGAAGAAAGGGATGGATTGCCTTCCCCACCTCACAAATGTACTGGCTGATGTGCTTGTAGGACTTTTTGGCTGTGGAAACCATGTGGCCAATGGCTGTGTTGGCCCCACACATGGGTTCCAAGGAAAAAGCCTGAAGCGGACAACAACTGGAAGCAAGATAACCCACCTAGGTGATTACACAAAAGCTGCCTCTGCTTCCTAAAAGATGGTATTTTAAATAGGAGAAGGAACTCTGTTTGCTGCCTTTGTTTTTTTTGTTTTTTTTTTACCTGGCTGCTGAGTTTTCCTCTGGGTTTCTTGAGACAAGAGTGCGTTCTACCAGCTTGTGCAGCATTTGAATAAAGACCTCTTTCCTTTCTCACCAACCTCTGCCTCTGGAATTTGTCTACTGTTGTCGGTGAGCACCTGAACCCTCATTTTCATTTGGTAACATGTTATCAAGTCAGATAATATCTTCCTGTCTTGGATTTTTCCAGAAATTCCCTATTTCCAGAGAAGAGTCATTGGTTCAGGACATCTGAATGGTTGTCTGTTTGGAAGTGCAAAGAACTAAAAAATATTTATAAAAACTCTGTCCTGGCAAGCTAACAAGATCAATGCAGACTTGAAAAGTTATTATTTAAAATTAACCCATTTTAGTTGAGATTTTGCTTTCTTTTTCACAATCTATCCATTTTTCCTAAATACACATTTTTACACACACACACATAATTCGTTTGTAAAAGAGAATACTGAAAATATTTATTTTAAAAATAATATGGAAGTTTTCCATCATTACTTTTTTAAACAGGTTTTCTGTCTTTTGCTCTTTTTGTTCTCCACCTTTAACTGGAACATGATCAACAAAAGAAAAAAGCAAACAAAATATAACCAGAGACATTGAAATTAAGAACAATGTAATAATAGCCAGAGGGGAGGGGAGAGGGGACTGTGGAGAGAAGGGTTTTCAGGAACTATTATAAAGGACACATGGACAAAACCAAGGGGGAGGGTGGAAGCAATGGAGGGAGGTGTGTTTGGCTGAGGTGGGGGAGAGGAGAGGGGAGGGGAGAAAATGTAGACAACTATAATTGAACAACAATAAAGTAATAAAAAATAAATAATAAAAAATACAGACTGACTGTACAAAAATATTAGACATATTAACATAGACTTAAATGTTCATGTCTTTATATTTAAGAATTGTTTTATACTGTTGCTTAGCAACAGTCTGGTCATTTAATTCAAAAGCAATTTCCAAATTAAAAAGCCTTTTTTATGTACACAACAAATTTAGAGAAGGTTATGCATAAAGCAACTATAGTATTAAGTGCTGAAAAGTAACATTTTGACTAAATTATTTGTTGCAATCTTTATTTTAGTCTTTTTATATAATATGCAGATAACAATGAAATCAATTGTTCTTCATTCTGTTCCATTTCAAGTTAATGTGTTAGCCAATTTACATCCAAAAGGTTAAGTGTTTATGGAGAGCCTAATCTTTTAAGAAAAAGCTGCATGAAAATGTGCTCCTTTGTTTTCTGTTTTTGTGTTTCTTGAAAAAGAGATTAAGAAGGTATTTAATATTTAAAACACAGAAACATGTATTATACTCATAGCATTCTGCCTGGTGTTTGGTATATATTTTATCTTTCACACTAGTCTCTGTGTTTTTAAAATCATAACCCTTATTAGTCTGTGAGTTCCTATTATCTAGTAGTATCTCATATATAACAGGCACCCTGTAAATATGTGTAAAGTTGAATATTTTAATAATAGTAATAATCACAACAACAATGATATTTTTGAGCAGTTACTTATGTGTCATGTCCTATACCAAGTGCTCTACTATGATTGTAGAAACGAATGTGGCTATTTTTTGTTGTTTATATCGAGGACAGAGAAGAAAATCTTGTAGCGACAGTAAAGGTTGGGAAACACTAAAATAGATTATTAAGAATTTTCAGTCTTCCATATTGTGATAAATAGGTAAATTGAAACATTTGTATTTTAAGTATTGATGGGGTTAATAATTGTTACTCACAAACTTAGATCTCAAGACACAGCAGGAGTAACTGGTTACAGCTTAGTGGAGTAGAGATGTATTGATTTAGCATGTTCATCATCTGTTGTCTCTCACGGAAACGGCATCCCGGTTGTCCTTGGGGACCCTCCTCTCCTCCACTCTCAGTGGTAACAGTAAGACTACCCCATCCACGACCTCAAAGCTTGGGAACATACTTCGCAGGCCTGGTCTCTGACAGTACAGTGCCCTTCCCTCTAGCTATTCCTTCGGTAATTGATTCAGAAATGAATATATGACCCAAACAAAGGACACAGTTGATAGCTCTGTTTTGTTGCAACTGGGGAAAGAAGTGGGCTCTTTTCACTGGGATTACCGAGCTGGTTGGACTTAAATCTAGAGCTACTTGTGGTCAGTATTTCTTTAGCAGTGTCCCTTTGAGACTGAAACTAATGAAGAAGAAACAGCGCCAAAGAAAAATCACAGAGTAATTGTTCCAGACAATATCCACCAATGGATGCTGAAATCATTGAGTGAAATATTGAAGAAGAAACAACATATTAGTGTATTCTCAAAGTGTCTCCTCCAAGTTATCAATTCCCAAGAGAGAAATGTTAACTTTACAAAAAAGAAACCTGGCAAAGAAACCTTAAGGAAGCAAACAAGGTCAACAGCACCAGAAATAAGATCTATTGGCATTGTGTTCCCTTAGTATTATGCACTTTGAGAATAAAAATCACAACTTCTGTGGAATTCATGCCAAAAGCGCATAACCTCAATCAGCAGACAAAAAGAAAAAATATCAAACTCAAACTGAGACACACATACAAAATTAGCGACCTGTACTCATCAAAAGTATCAAGGTAATTGAAAGACAAGGGAACACTGTAGAATTGTCACAAATGGGAAGAGACTGAAGAGGCATAACAACTAAACGCAATGTAGCAGGCTGGATTGTATCTTCAAAAAGAAAAAAAAAAAGACCTTAGGTGAGGAAAAACCCCTGGTGAAATCCAGAGAAGGATCTTCAGGAACCACTATAGAGAACCCATAGACAGAACCAAGGGGGAGGAGGGAGGCAGGGAAGAAAGGTGGTGTTGGAGGGGGTGGAGGGGAGAGGATGCAGACAACTGTAATTGAACAACAATAAAGTAATTATTAAAAAAAAATCCAGATGAGATCTGTAGTTTAATTAATATTGTACCAAAGTTGATTTCCTTGGTTTGAAAATTGTGTTATGGCTATCTAAATGTTTAACCTTAGAAGAACTGAGTTAGAATACATGTGAAGTCTTTGTAATATTCTTTCAAATTTTCTGTAAGTTTAAAACTACTTTAAAACTGGAATTAACAAAAGAAAGAAACCAAGTCAAGATATTAAGAGCAAAAGGCTCCTAGCTACTTTATAAACTTCTATCCAGCTATATTTGAACACAAACCTACCACTAGGCTTTTCAAGTACATGAGCTGAAAATTCTCTAATCATTTTAGTTGAGTTTCTCCCACTTCCAAGCAAAAAGCATATGCCAAATATATATTTCTTTTCTTTGTCAGTGAGTTTACTATGCCTCGTCTAAAAAGTGCCTCATGACTAATGCAGTATTGTACATAAGAAAATTTTCCAGATAACTTCTGTGCTCAAGGCAATAATTTTTTGTTTTCATTTTAATAATTTTGTATGGAGGCATTTATAGAACATACCTTTTGCTTTTATATCTTTGTTGTGGAGTGTACAGAAGGTGATTTTTTATTCTTTTAATTATTTTTAGTCATCATTTTGAACATAAATCATCTTATAAATTATATTGGTATCATGATGAATAGAGGTGTAGAAATATGTGTTTCTACATTTATTGACCTCTAATTATTAAGATGTATTTATTTTTTTCTATTTCTATATTTTTATGAACCCCCTCTTAGTTTATATGGTTTTGCATACATTTTTCTGCTGTTAACATATTTATAGCAGTTCCTCTCCTCTAGAACTTGCTACTATATGGGAACATAATCTTATTGAAATTAAATCTAAAATGCAGAGCCATGCTGTAAGTGAGGGTATCTCAGGTGATCAGATGGATGGATTTTGTGATATCTGTTTTGGACAAGGAGTTTTTGTTGGTTTTGTTTTTTTCATATTCATAACTGTGCATGATGATATATATAGATGATTTATTGAATATGTGACCTTGGAATGTGATAGTATAACTCACTTAGAATTAGCTTATGGTTTTATTGATATTTTCCAGCATGTGTTTCCTTAATAAGTCATTAGTACTCTTGTTTACCATGACACATGTCCCAAAAAGGCCTAAGAAAAATGTGCATCATGTGTTTACAAGAAGAACTAACAGTAATTCCCTTGAGCAGATTAAATATGTCTCCATGTTCCAGGGCCTGTGGTTCCTTCTTCCTGCTTAAAAAGTCATTTGTGACATCCTTTTTGTGACAGATCTTTTGTCCTAGCTGATGTGAATGTAGAGTCTTCATTTTTCCTGAATGTATCAATTCCCTAGAGCCACCTTAAAAGCTTATCCCCTTTTATCTTGGTCTCCTTCAAAATTTGTCTCTTGCACATGTATTAGGCTTATAATTAATCTGAGCTGACTTGTAATTCTCCTCTATTATTATCCATTCTTCTTTTTTTTTTTTTCTATTCCTTCAAGTCAGCAGCAGTTATACGGTGCTGTCATTTCCTTGGCTTGAAATCAATGCTCTTTCCCTGCCAAGTGCCATAGATTCTACAGTGTTTCTGATGCAGTAGTGATTTTGTTACCTAATGTAAATGAGCAAAACAACTTCAGAACATTCACTATAAATAGCATGGAGCTTCTCAAAGGTCCCTCAATGATTGTTTTCCAGACTGATTTAATCTCTACTAATCGTCTTAATTCATAAATTGACAATTTAAGTGGTCCTTTCTGGATTTTTTCACCAGAGCACCAATTAATTTTTCTTACTGTTTGTGAAGAATTGACCCCTAATTATTTCTTTTAGAGCACTTATAATATGTAAATATTATATATATATATATATATATATATATATATATATATATATATATCTTAAAGAAATAGGGGGAAAAAGAATAAAAAGGAAGATTCACAACTTTACACTATTTCTTATTATTGAGAACACTTTGGTTTTGGTCCCAAACCTTCTGAATAGAATATAGCCACAGAAGCAATCTTTCTGTCCATTCTGTCAGTTGGAATCATCCATTGGTAAGCAAATTTATTGATCACTGACTACACTCAGAGTATAGTGCTCAGTAAAACAGAACTGATGGAATGATGTGATGGTGAACCCCTGGGCAGGGAGCCAGAAAAAGGGGATTTTAGTATCAACTGTGCCAATAAATTTCTGTGTGTTGATGTGGAAGTTCAGTTTCGTCTTCTGAAAATAGTTACGCTTGACTACATGAACTTAAATTGCTTCTATCTCTAATGTTTTCTGAGTCTAGGCTTCTGTGTACCTTTAGGAATTCACAACTTAATTGAGATGGGGACCAGGAAGAGTGTCACTGCCTGCATTTCCTATACTGTTTGTAGCACAGGGACTGTGTCTTATTCTCTCTCTGTGCCCAAGTCCAAGTATAACCTGAAACAGAGGGTCCATTCTTTTTCCCACTGAGACATAAATGACACATGACAGTCACACTTATAACACACACTCAAAGGAGCACCAGGGATCATGAGCTATTTCACGTCCACATTGGAACTTTTATCCCTTCTCTGTCATACTCAAGTCCAGTGATACTATTGAATCTGCTCTTGTCATTTAAACATCTTTATTTAGATATATTTTTATATATATGTGTGTATGTATGTATATGTGTGTATATGTGTGTGTGTGTGTGTGTGTGTGTATAAACTGCACATACCTAAGGTGTAGTGTTTGATGTGTTGGCATATGTATACACAAGTAAAACTATCACAATACAATGAACGTATCTACCAAGTATAACAATTTCCTTGAGCTTACTTGTAATTTCACCCTTCTACTGGCCCACCATATTTTTCCATCCTCTGGCTATTACTGATCTGGTTTAGTTTGAGTTTTCTAAAATTTTAAACAAATAAACTCATGGAATGAGAAGATACTATCTTAGAGGTATGAGGGGGTTGGATTTTTGTATTCATATTTTTATTTTACATTATAGCTATAAATAGGTCATCATTATCACTTTTTATTATGAGGTCAAATTTGATTGTATGAATGTCCCACAATTTGTTAATCCATTACCTGGCTGATGGATATTTATTTCAAGATTTTGGTTATTACAAAATAAAGCCACTGAGAACCTTTGAGTATGTGACTTGCATGGATGTATGCTTTCATTTACTTTGGGTAAATACCCAGGGGTCGAATGATTGGCTCCTGTGGCCAGTACATGTTTAACTTTTTAAAAATCGCTAAAGTCTTTGCCAAATGAGTTACACTATGTTACATTCCTACTAGTAGTGTATGATAATTTCAAGACATCCGCATCTTCATCAGCATTACTGTGCATCATTTTAATTTTAGTCATTCTAATACATGTGGTGGTATATCGTTGTGATTAACTTTCATTTCCTTAATGATTAATGATGCTGAGCATTTTTTGTTTGTATCTCAGGTAATATGTCTGTTAAAATCTTTTAACCATCTTCTTTTAAAATCTGGGTGTTCTGTTTTCCTATTGCTAAGTCCTAAGAGTTCTGTATATATTATGAACATGTGTCTTTGTCAGATACATGATTCGTATCCCTTCAGTCTATGGTTTTTAATTCTCTTTACATTTGTATGCTCTTTACAGTTTCCTTTGAAAAGCAGACATTTCAATATTTGCACTATTATCTTTTAAATTAAATTTATTGGGGTAATATTGGTCGATAACATTATATAAATTTCAGTTATACAGCTTTAAAATACAGCATCTATATATCCATTGTGTGCTCACCACTCAAAACCTCGTCTCCTTCTGTTATCGTGTATTTGACCCCTTTTACCTTCTTCACCTCCCCCACTCCATTCTGTTGTTCATATCTATGAGTTTGTTTGTTTGTTTAATGATTGAATAAAGAAGATGTGATATACACACACACACACACAATGGACTGCTACTTAGCCATAAAAATGATGAAATGCTGCCATTTGCAACAATGTAGGCGGATATGGAAAGTATCATTCTAAGTGAAATAAGTTAGATGGAGAAAGACAGGAGCTATATGATTTCACTCATATGAGGGATATTTTAAAAAGCAACAATATAATTTATTTTGAATGGCTTGTGGATTATGGCACTTCATTAAGATTAGCAAACAATTTGCTACCCACCTCACAACAAATCATGGTATGCTGAGATAATGGAGTCCTCACTGGTGGTGAGGTTATGATTAGAACAGCCATTTGCAGTATTAAATTTCTTCCTTGTTACATAATAATTGCTTCTGCCAAGTCACTTTATATTTAGGCCACTTTAAAATAGCTTAGGGTAAAGATTATTGTAGATTTAAGCTCTATGTTGGATGAACTTCATTTGCACAGAAGTCAAAGAAATGGCATATAAATAATGCTCCATCTTTATAATTCTGGATTCATTGTTGTGTTTTTTGTTATTTGAGGCATTAAGTTAACATCCTTGGAGTGAAACTGTGTTATTGGAAAAGTACTGGTGTGTTCCTTAGAGGCCCAAGCAATTACTTTTTATATAATGTTCTTTTTGTAGCAATTATTATGTTCCTTGCTTTATCCCTATTACTCACAAAGGGTAGATGCTAATCTTCAAGGCAGGAGGGTTTATTCCAAAATAACGTTCAGTCCCCCACTGCTAAAGACAGAGAAAGGACAAGATTTATGACATACAGATTTTGTCCATTTTAGAGGTGGCATCCCTGATCATATTAATGAGAATCATGAATTTGGGAAACTGGACTCAATTCCCTTATGTTTGATTTATATCTTCCTGTTTACTGCCTCCATCTCTGCTTAGAATCTTTAGTATGCTACAATAGAATAAGGAGAATTGATATTCACTTTTTAAAAAACAAAGTACCCTGGAAAGTGTAATATGATATAAATCTTCACATTTTATAATTGAAGTTAACTTGATCAAAATATTTTCTCCTACCAACCTTAGACTTGACCGTTAAGGTAAACTGAGTTTGATGTGAAGAGAGGAAAAGTAATTTTGAAATACAGTCACTGAAAACAGAAGGAGGCAAACAAAATATGTTACTATTTGGTAAGATATGGGAAAGAATTAAGGACAAATACTAGGCCCTGGCTGGGGTAGCTCTGTGGATTGAGTATGGGCCTGAGAACCAAAGGGTTGTTGGTTCAATTCTCAGTCAGGGCACATGCCTGGGTTGTGGGCCAGGTCCCCAGTGGGGGACATGCAAGAGGCAACCACACATTAATGTTTCTCACCCTCTCTTTCTCCTTCCCTTCCCTTCTCTCTAAAAATAAATAAAGGTTTTTTTTTTTTTTTAGAAAAAGACAAGTACTAGAAGTCCCACTATACCTATCCATTATCTTATTCTTTAATATTAGAGTTTCCAAGCTTTAGCAGAGTGTATGGTTATCCTATATACAGACTATATTCCCAGAGTTCTCTGCTATTGATGTAACTGTATAACTAAGTTCTTGCCAATAATTAGGTATAAAGAATGCCATTTGTAATTATGTTCATAAAAAATAAATGTACCTGCACATCCTTGCCTTCTTATTGCTTGTTGTGGCAAGTGACATGTACTGAAACAGCACCTGTGGACCCAAGACAGAAATCACGTGTTCAGGACTACAGGATGGCCTTGTAATTTCAGACTCCTTACTCCAATTTCTCTGAAGAAATAAGGATTTGTGAGAGTAATAATAAATACCTATTTTCTTTAAGTTTCTGTATTTTTGGATGTCTTGGTTCAAGTAGCTTAGCTTGTGCTCCAGTTAATAACGTGGACATTATTAAGGAAGAGAAGATACCACAAATTTCTAGAGAGGCAGAGAAAGATAAGTTTAAATGTCTCATATATTTTAAATTTTTCTGGTTTGATAATGTATAGACAATATTTTTATATATAAAATTAGACTATTTTCTCAAAATAAACTGTGCATTTTTACATTATAGGAAAGTCAAAAGAATTATTTGCCAAAATTTTTTTGTATTTAAGCTGAGTAACATGGTTTTTTTCAGAAGTCAGTTTCAAATCTAATGGATATTCTGGAATAACAAGATGTCTGATCTCAAGAGTTGGAATTATTGCCTATTTTATATACAGTGGTGATGTCTTCCCCAATGAGTTTGCTGAGATACACATACATGTGTGCACATGTCAACACACATGCATACATGTGAAGGTAATTGTGCTTCAAACTGATAACTCAGTCTTAAGGAATTGCATAGCTCTGGTTTTCTATTATATTGTCAGGCCCAAGATTTTTATATTTCCTGAATGGGAATATTCTGGTTGGGCCTTGATGGTGGTTTTAAGCCTTAGGTTACCAAGTCAGAGTTGTGGTAGGTGTGACCTTGATGGTATCCAGCAGCCTATGTGTTTCTTAAAGTCAGTGTTTCCTGTTTTGCAGTTGACTTTTTACCATGCAGCCTTGGGAGGTTGCTTTGAACTTAGCCTTTATAACCTAAGGCCACATGAGTTTATGAACTTGCCAGTTTAACACACTTTATGAAGTTTTTATTCACTGCTTGGAATACTATTTATTTAGGTGAGTGATTTTGATGCAGGCCAGTAGCTATTTTTAAATCAGAAGGGCTGCAACAGAAGTCTTACAAATGCAGGCAGACAGCACCGCCCTTAACAATCAGACACAGCAGAGGCATGGGGTCAGTTATAGAGAAAGAGAGTGTATTAGTTTTCTGTGACTGTGTAACACATTTCTACAACCTTAGTGTCTTAAAATAATACAAATTTACTATCATACAGTCTCCACAGTCAGAAGTCCGGGCAAGGGCTGGCTGGATTTTCTGCTCAGGTCTCACATGGCCACAGTCAAGGTATTAACGGGAGTTGCATTCTTACCTGAAGTGTGAGGACATCTCCCAAACTCTTTCAGTTTTTTGGCAGAATTAATATCTTTGCAGCTGTAGAATGCATGGCAACTTCCATTTTCTTCTAGCACAATAAGAGAATACTTCATACTTTCTCATACTATCTATTTACTTACCTACCTACCTACCCATCTATTTATCTATTATCATGGTAAAAACAATTAACATGAGATCTATCTGCCTAGCAAAGTTTGAAGTGCATAATACACTATTATTAACTATGGGCATAATGTTGTACAGCAGATCTCTACGACTTATTTATCTTGAATAACTGAAACTTTTCACCAGTTGAACAGCAATTCCCTGTTCATCTTTCTCCCAAGTCCCTGGAAAATACCATTCTATTCTCTGTTTCTATGAGCTTGACTATTTTTGGTACTAACATAAGTGACACTATAGTATTTATCATTCTGTGCTTGTCTTATTTCACTCAGGATAATGTCCTCCAGGTTTATCCATGTTGTGAAATGGTATTTGGAAAACTGGATATCCACATACAAAAGAATTAAATTGGATGCTTGTGTTATACCATACACAAAAACCAACTCAAAATGGATTAAAGACTAAAACAAGACACGCAACTACAAAAATCCTAGGAAAAAAAGAAACACAAGAAGAGCATGATGACATTGGTCCAGGCAGTGATGTCTTGGATGTGACACTGAAAGCAAAGAGAGCAAAATAAAAAAATATACAAGTGAGACTACATCAAACTAAAAGTCTTCTGTACAGCAAAGAAAACCATCAACGGAATGGAAAGGCAACCTACAGAATGGAAGGAAATATTTCCAAACCACATATCTGATAGGGGGTTAATTTCCAAAATATATAAGGAACTCCTACAAATCAACAAGGGAAAAAACACCCAAAAAACAAATAACTCAATTTAAAAAATCGGCAGAGGACTTGAGTAGACACCTTCAAAGAAGATTACAGCAGAGGGTATATGAAAAGGTACTCAATATCACTAATCTTTGGAGAAATGCAGACCCAAATCACAGTGAACTATTACCACACACTTCTCAGGATAATTATTATAAAAAAAGAAAAGAATGAGAGTAAGTTCTGTAAGGTTGTAGAGAAACTGGAATCCTTACATGCTATTAGTGTAACATAAAATGGTGCAGACGTTATGGAAATCATGTGGAAATGCTTCAAAAATTAAAAATAGTATTATTGTATTGTATGATCCATCACTCTTTTCTGGATACGTGTCCAAAAGAAATCAGGATCTTGAAGAGATATTGCATTCTCATTTTCGCTGTAGCTTTATCCACAATAGCCAAGATACGGAAACAATCTAAATGTTTATCAGCAGATTGAAGAATAAAGAAAATCTGGTTATATCCATGTAACGGAAAGGAAATCCTGTAACTTTGTTTTAAAGGACTTGCCTGATTAAGCCAGACTCACCTAGGTTAATCTCCCCAATTTAAAGTCAATTTAGAGGCATTTTAATTACACTTGTGCAATTCCTTTAGAGTAGCACTTATACTAGCATTTGAATACCTGGGAGAAAGTGTGGACATCAGAGACTGGACATTTCGGGGCAGGAGGAGGAAGCATCTTATTCCTATCAATTCTGCTTACCTCAGGGAAACTTCTCCAAACAGGCCTTTACATATTAAGTCAGAAATAATTTTTCAGCTGCTTAAATTTTAAGGCTCTCAGATAACTTTATAAACTGAAACCTGGTCTTTTATCAACAAAGAGAATGGCATTCCACATGCTGATTTTTTCAATTAAAATTATTCATACCAAGCATAAGAGTGTTTTATGGACTGCCTCACAGTGTGGCTCAGTTGGTTGGGCATCATCCCACAGAGTGAAAAGTCGCTGGTTAGATTCCTGGTCAGAGCACACGCCTGGGTTGTGAGTTCAGGTCCCAGTTTGGGCACATGCTAGAGACAAGTGATTGGGTTTCTCTCTCACAGCGATGTTTCTCTCCCTCTCTATAAAAATAAATAAATAAATGAATGAATAAATAATAAAAATCAAACATGACCTTTAATCAACCTTCTCTGAATTGTTAATTCCTAATTCTGAATGCAGCTTTAGCTAGCTGAGTCTCAATGTGCTGTTTTTCTCACGATAAAGGGGTAGATATTATTTGTAAACAAATACAAAAATGAGAAAACAATAATTTACCTATCAGGATTGTGGTAGTGAGGAAAACAAACACACAGCATTATTGCAAGCCTCAAGGCTAAGACACTGGTAGCTCTCATACACACACAATGGCAGTGTAGCAGAAGCTTAGTAAAGAGAATCAGAAAAAGATATAGTCAATGAAAGCCCTCCTGGGATCACAGGCAACTCCAAAGTCGGCAAAGGCTCCCCACATATATAATATTACTAGGCTGAACTCACTCAGGAATAGTCAAAGCAAGATGTGGGGTAGACTTGAAAACATTATCCAAACCTCACCCAGATCAACAGTGTCTGAAGCTTCACAGCAAAGTGGCTTAAACACAAGCTCTGTCTGAACAGTGACAAAACAATAAGCCACTCTGACCAATGGGGTGGGGACATCTATGAACCATGTCTTAAAATAGTATTACAGTCATCTCTGGAAGCCTCAAAGGCATGTGAATGCCCAAGGCTGTATTTTCTCAGGAGAGATCATAAAGAGGATGTCTGAGCTACTATTGTTGGCTGAACATGGGGAAAAAAAATGTAAAATCCCTGAATTGTGATAGCAGTTTATCCATGCTGTATCCAAAACACATTTATATGTGTCTTCAAAACATACACAGATATTCAATGATAAAGAGTTAAAATCTAACTGGCTAAGGAGACTTATGTCTAACCTTTGACCAATAAGTAGATTATGCTAACCCGGGAGTGGCCAGGGTAAAAACAAACCAACAATAACCCCCAAAAGAGGGGAAATATGTGAGCACCATTATCAGAGCTTACACACTGTAGAGGAAATATGCCTTTTAGAGTCATTTCAGCTAAATTATTAAACAAACTATTGACCGAAAAAGCAACAGCATCCAGGGCTGTATAGCATCCAGAATTTACACAATACAGGCAAACCTTGGAGATATTGTAAATTCAGTTCTGGACCACCTCAGTAAAGTATCACAATGAACTGAGTTGTCATTTTTATCTGGTGGAGGGTCTGGCCTTTATTTTGTAAAAAAAAACAACCCATGACTTTAGTGAAGTGCAATGAAGTGAATCACGATAAAAAGGGATTCCTGTACATTATAAAAAATGTCCAGTTTTCAACCAAAAAAATGGGACATAATGACAAAGAGAAAAGTGTAACCATATACAAGGAACAAAAATAGCAATAGAATATGTCTTCGAAGTGGCCCAGATGGTAGAGTTAGAAACACAAAGAATTCAAAGCAGCTATTATTAATATGATGAAAGAATTAAAGGAAACCATGCATAAAGAATTAAAGGAAGGTATGACAGTATCTCATCAAATATTAAATATCGATGATCAGACATAAATTATTTAAAAAGGACCAAATTAAAATTCTGTGGTTCAAAAGTACAATAACTGAATTGAAGTATTCATTAGAATAGCTCAACAGTAGATTTCAACTGGCAGAAGAAAAATATCAGTGAACTTGAAGATAGATCATAAGAGATTAAGCAATCTGAAACAATAAAGAATGAAGAAAAATTAAGAGTCTCAAAGAAAGGTGGACCCCATGTAATGGGACTACCAGAAGGAGAAGAAAGCAAGGGACAGAATAAATACTCAAGAAAATAAAGGCTGAAAACATCTCCAAATCTGATGAAAAACCAGGAACCTCAAAAACTACATGTAAGATAAGTACAAACGTAAAACCCCAGAACAATTGTAGACAAAATGTTGAAAGTCAAATAGTAAATCTTGAAAAGAGAAAATAAAAAGGAAGCACAACATTAAGCTGACTGCTCATTGAAAACTGGATTGCTTATTTATGGGAACAGGTTTTGTTTTTGTTTTTTTAGAAGAGTCAAAAATATTCTATTATAGTTGACATTCAATATTACTTTATATTAGTTTCTCTCTCTATATCTTATATATGTAATATAAACATATTATATATTTTATAAAGTGATCCCCCAAATGATTCTAGTACCCACCTGGCATGATACTAATATAAAATAATGTTGAATGTCAACTGTCATTGAAAATAAAAAATATTGATTTACCTCCAACAAAAGAAAATGTTCTAAAATTAGACTGTCATGATGGTTGCACAACTCATCATACATACTAAAAGTGTTGATTTGTCCACTTTAATGGACAAATTGTAGACCTCAGTAGAGCTAGCTGAAAACAAAACAACAGAAAGAGAAATGATACATGAAGTCGGTAACTTTCCAAAGTTTGTGTAGAAGTTGGTCTGTCCTAGGCCTCTGGAGTCAAAAGTGGTAAACAAACAAGCAAACAAACAAACAAGCAAGGGCAGTGGTTATTTTTTTCCCCCCTACAAATATGCTAAGGGTGATTTTCCAGTTGAAACAAATGAGATGAGTAGGGGAAACCTTTCCTAAACCAGAGATTTCAAGTGTCTAAGTACCGCTATTAAATGACAGAATCACAGCATTGGAACTTGCTGACAGGAAAGTGTGAAAGCACAAAGCCCAAAAGATAAATGGATTAGGAAGGACTGGATTAAGTTTACAGGCTAGATGGGGAGGGAGTAAAATAAGATGGTGTTTGGAGCTGCTAGCACTGCAAATTTCTAGACTTTGTAAGAAGGCAACAATAGTTCAAATATCAATAGCACAGTATGCCCAGGTGGCTTCCCCCGCAAAATGAATACGGTGTAGTGAAAAATATTAGCCCCTCAATGAGAATTTTCTTATACTTTGTTTCTTAAACATATGTTTCAATACAGGGTGGCATTGAGGAATGACATTCTACCATGACTAAAATAAGTGCTTTATGTATTTCTTCTCCTTCCCTCAAGAAACCACTGAGTGTCTGCTGTGATCTGTGGCCGTGATTTTTAACTCTGGTGAAACATTAAAATAGCCTGGGTCAAGATGCTCTTCAGTAGATGAATGGATAAAGAAAGCTGTGGTATATCTATAATTTAAACATTTTTTTTTCAAAAATTTAAAAAAGCGAGCTCTCAAGTCATGAAAAGACATGGAGAAACCTGAAATCCATACCGCTAAGTGAAAGAAGTCAGTTTGAAAAGGCTACATTATTATATGATTCCAACTAAGGAATTTAGGTGGAAAGACAAACCTGTGGAGGGAGAAAAATCAGTGGTTGCCAGGGTTTCAGGTAGAGGGAAGAAGAGATGAAAAAGTAAAGCACAGGAGATTTTGGAGGCAGTGACACTATTCTGTATGATAACTATAATGGTGGATATATATCAGAATACATTTGTTAAAACCTGTAGGATGGACATTATAACACAGAAAGTAAACTCTAATGTAAACTACAGATTTCAGCTAATGTATCAATACTGAGTAATTGGCATGGCAAACGGACCACACTAATGCTAGATGTCAATATTGAAGGAAACTGGGGGGTGATGACGAAGTATATGGGGACTCTGTACTTCTGCTCAATTTGTTCTATAACCTAGATTGCTTTAAAAATCTATTTTTTTAAAAGGGGAGAAAATCTAGGGAGATTTAAAAATATGGATCAGCTTGCCCTGGCTGGTGGGGCTTCATGGACTGAGGACTGATCTGAGAACTGGAAGGCTGCAGTTTCAATTCCTGGTCGGGGCACGTGCCTGGGTTGTGGGCCAGGCCCTCAGTTGGGGGTGCATGAGAGGCAACTAATTGATCTTGTACATGTTTTGCTCCCTCTCTTTCTCCTTCCCTTCCCCTCTCTCTAAAAATAAATAAATAAAATCTTAAAAAAATAATATGGATCAGGTCAAATTCATTCTTCAGAGACGATGGTTCAATTGTTCTTGGGTGAGATATCAGAAATTTTTAAGTGTACACCAGGTGATTATAATATACATCTAGGATTGAGAACTACTGGTTGATGACAACACCAGATTTATTTTTAAAGGTTTTATTTATTAATTTTTAGAGAGAGGGGAAAGGAGGGAGAAAAGGGGAGAAACACCAATGTGAGAAAGAAATATCAATGGGCTGCCTCTTGCACGCACACCAGCTGGTGATGGAATCTGCAGCCCAGGCACGTGCGCTTGTTACTGAACTAAAACAGAGGTTCAGCTACCTGTTGCCACAAAAAGCCAAACTTTTTGAGGCAGGTGTTGGTGCAAAAAGGAAAGAGGTTTATTCAGGTGCTGTACAACCTAGGAAAATGGTGAACTCCCGCCTCAAAGATCATCTCAATCCTCCTATAGTTCTTATCGGGATGGAGAGGAGAGGGCTTTTTTCCTAATTTACTCCTCTTCCTAGCTTTCTGTGTGCTCAGGGTAAGAACTTCCTCCTGCTGCCATCTTGGCCAATGAGCAGGGATTCCCCTAGTGCTCCCAATGACTTTTATGGTAACCTCCTGACCGGGAATTGAACTGGTGACCTTTCAACTTGCAGGATGATGACAGGAAAGTGTAAAACCAATTCAGCCACATGGGTCAGGGCCCAAGTTTATTTTGTTGCATAATTATACCAGGAAATGTCTAGGTATTGTAGTTTGTCTTGCTTTCTAAATTTGTCAGGAAAAATCCAGTGCTATGATAGTATGTATGATCTCACTTACAAGTGAAACCTAATCAACACAACGCACAAGCAAGCAAAATATAACCAGAGACACTGAAATGAAGAACAAACTGACAGTAACCAGAGGCAAGGGGGGAGAGGGGTAATGGGGAAAAGTAGGGGAAGGGCTGTCAGGGAACATGTTTAAAGGACACATGGACAAAGCCAAAGCGGGTTGCTTTGAGGGTGGGAGGCAGGGTGTGGGAGTGTGGGGGGAAAATGGAGACAACTGTACTTGAAAAACAATAAAAAAACATATAAAAATGCTTTGGGTTTTTTTTTTTTTAATGAGGCACATTAGAAATTTTGGCTGAGGTAAATTTAACTTTATTGGTGCTATGGGATTTATACATTTTCCAAGAGATAAAAACTGATACTATAGCTGCAAGCTTCAAGACCTGAGATAATGAAATGAGATTAATGAAATAAGAAATTGGAGAAAACTTGAAGTTAATTAGGTCTTAAATTCTTTTATCTGAAAAGGATACTTTGATTTTAAACATAAAATTTATTTAGGCTTTTTTTTTTACATATCTTTCAGTGAAATAGTAATGGAAGGGATTTATATTCAAATATAAAGCCTATCTTAGATGTTATTTTGTCATTGATATATCTTAAAATTATTTAATCTTACTGCAGAAACTCTGATGAACTATAATGAACATGAATTGATATAATTCAGGTTGGGAATAGTAAAGCTATAACTTTGGATTTAGTGACTCTTGGAGTTAATTTAATCGATATATTAAGATAGTTTTGGATGGGTAATGCAGCTTTCTGTGGATATACCTTACCCATCAGAGGAGCAAAGATGGCACAAAAAGCAATCATTGAAGCTTAGGTTGAAGCATATTGAATAAGAAGGCAGTATAGTCCTGAGAAAGAGCCTGATATCTGAGAAAGTCACAGTCTAGTTTGATGGTAAGAAAGATGATCAGATCCAAGAGCAAAGACTGCAAAACCTGCTCTTTTCTCTACCAAGTCTTCCCCAGAGAGGAAGTTCTCAAGATGGGTTACCTAGGGGCCTATAAAAAACCTCAATGTCCTGGTTAACACCCAGCCTAATTAAATGAGGATATCTGGGTTGAGACAACATCACAGATAAGTATCACGATACTGTTTGGTGAAACTGGACGAACATGCTGAATGTGTGTAGATCGCCTGTTTCTTTCTGCTTTCATTTTGAAATTTGCCTGAGTGCAGACATGCATGTACCCTTTCCTCTGTGCTGTGGGTGTTTGAGGGACAGGACCTCAGGGGTGAGACATCCAGTATTCCCTTGAGGTTTGTGGCCGGGTAGGTAAATCTGACAAGTTCAGAGTAAGTTATTAGAAGATTGTCCTTCACCAATTTAGATTTAATCATTAATTAAAGCCAACAATTTGATTTCTGGTACATTTCCAAACTTGTCTCTCAATTGGTTCCAAACTAGGAGCCTAATTTATTAGCCCTGTACAATCCTAATAGGACAGGACATCTGTGAAGCACTTAGGAACCAGGGTAATCCTAACGAACCCAGAAATACAGCTGATTTCACATACTTTGGGAGGTTAAAAAGCAGCCTCTGTGCTCACTTTTTTATGCTCTAGTTCCTTCCCTCTTGCTCCAGCAGTTTCTCTGGGGCTGTATGCTGTGTACACATCAGCTTCATTCTCTTTTTCTTCAGACGGGCTTGTCTGTGAGTCTCTTACAGGAGAGATGGGCTCATGGTGAGTCTAGGCTTCCATGATTCTGGTTCAAACACCCACTGAACAATACTGTGTAACTCCAAGGACCAACACAAACAAAGTTCCTGAATCAGAAAACACCCATTGCCAAGAGAGGCTTTGCTGGAACACATGCCCTTGGTTGCTCCCATCTACTGTGCTTGCAGAGAAGTCGCAGGTGCATAAGAGGGCAGGCGGCCCCTTCCTCTGAGTCTGGGTCTGCGAATGCGGCTCTAGGAACTACTGCCTGGAACGGTGTCCCACAGCGTATCTACAGAATTAGCAGCTTTTATCTGTTTTTTTATTTCCGCTGAGTCTGCTCTGTTAGCTTCAGCAAGCCATCAAAACCTTTTATCTTATAATTGCACAATTATCAAAGATTTTATTGTTAGAATAAATAAGATAATGATATGCACCATTTTGAGAATATAAAAGCTAATTCATCCTATTTTAGGTAGTTCAATTGTATACGTTAAAATTCAGGTGAAATAGGAATAGCTGTTTAAACTTCAAAAGCGGTTACTATTTCTTTAAATATAAAATGACTATTAGAGTTTGTACTACCTTGGGAAAGATAAAAATCACAATCATTTTATTTTTATAATGATTTTTTCTTTAGGCACTAATTATTGCTCTAAAACATTTATTTTTAAAAATGCTTTAAAATATTTTAACTGCACTCTTGAATATTTAATTTTTAAAGTAGTCTGCTGAATTTTACCTCTCTAGTGAACTATATAAAAATTGGTTTTTGCTATTTAACAAAAGTGTTGAAAATGTAGCTGTAGGAAAGATTGTTTCTTCTTTTGTTAATCCCTTACATTCTCATGTGTTTTCGTTGTTGAGATTCCTTTCATTTAGAGGTACTTTAATGTTGTAGGACTTGAGAGTTTCCAAGGGATACAAAAGTATATATCTTGGTTTCCCATTCCATTTACCAATTATCGAGTAGATGTTTTTTTAAATTGCAAAAACATTGGATAGCATTCTGGAAGATGTGTATTTGACCTTGGCTCTCTAACTAATAAACTATGTGACCTTGAGCAGTTGAGATTTCTGAACCTCAATTTTCTCATCTGTGAAAAGAGGGAGCTACAGTATATTTTCTTTAATTTCCCTTCTAGCTCTAGAATATCATTTTATGAATGGCTCTGTTGAATGATTTTGGTTTACAGATATTATGGAAAACAATTGTATGATCTGAAAATAATATTTGAACATGTCTAGGAAATACCATCAGAAGTTCATTGCTGGTGAGACAATGCTATACCACAGAAACTTGACAAAAAATCTAAAAGGTGCTAGTATACGAGGAGAGATGCCCCCAAAACTGCAATTATCTTCTGGAGGGCAGGCCCCTTGTAGTCCAGGTTTCCCCTGCTAGATGAGCGTTCTAGAAACCCATCTGATTCAGTGTGCCAGCTGGTGTTGTTGTGAGAGGCTGCATTCAGCTTCAGTGAATTTTTTGGAAGACTTTCAATGCATGTGCCCATTTTATGATGAGTGACTTACAGATGCACCTGCCCACTCCACGCTGAGTGTTCTGCAGTTTTTGACCAAAAGCAGTATGACCCTCATACCCCAACCTCTCTATTCACCTGATCTTGCCCTGAGTAACTTTTTGTCGTTTCTCTAGATGAAAAAAGTCCTCCAAGGAAAACGTTTTCCCTATGTGGAATCAGTGAAACAAAAAATGGCAGAAGCACTTTTAAAATGCATCAAAATCCACAGGTTCAAAACTGTTATAAACAGTGGGGAAAAAAAGTCTCAATGGGTGCATTACATTAAATGGAGAGTATTTTGAAATTGACTGAAGTTTAAACATACAAGAATAAATACACACTTTTTAAATAAATATATTCCATTTTTGGGGGGTCCTCCCTCATATTTTGATTTATTCACATATAGGAACATTTGCTACTGATCCAAATGACCTCTGAGTGTGCCTGAAAAATTAGAATGCTATGGTGGCAAAAGTATGGAGTGACCTGTGTTCCTAGAGACCGAGGATATGAGATTTGAAACTTTTGCAGCATAGAATGTTTTTGAGAAATCTGAAAATAAATTCCCTCAAGTTTAGGATATCTTCACGGTTAGGGTCCGTTCTCAATTTTGTTCATTGGTCATATTATCTTTAATGGTTTCTTTGTGTTGTGGGTGTATGGGAGAGAAGGGCACACGAGGCTGAGGCCCAGGCTCTGAACTGGTGTAATGTCAATCCCACTTTGCTCTATGGGACAAAGCAGCCACAGCACCAGGCCTTGTGGGGGAGAGGCTCCAGCACTTGATGGGAGGAGCAGCAATGTATTGAGGTCATTTCTGAAACCTATACATCCTCAGTTTCCGATACACATGACAAATCATATATACTTTACAGAGTTTTCATGGGCATTGGGTAAAATACAGAATTTGCTTCGGTGCCTGGCATAGAGTAGTCACTCAATAGAGAGCTCTTTCTCAGCTGCATAGGTATTGTTAGAAATGTTACCTGTGATTGGATTGACAGGGTAACTAAATCCTGTTCCTTGTACTCCTGTCTTGTATTTCTTCTTTACCTTTCTTGCTATTGACTGAATTGTAACCTCTTTCACTTCTCACCATGGTTACTGAGATAACCTCTTAAGTAATACACATTGGCTATCTCTTTTAGAGAACTGTGAATTCCCTGAGGGCGGGGACCCTGATGTTCTCATTTGTAGTTGCACATTCGTCTCCTGGTGCTGCACATTGCTCACAGTAGATGCTCCACAAATATCTGTTGAAGGTGTGAAGAGAATATTAAACTCTACATACAAAGAAGATTTTAGAAAATCCAAATCTTGTTAACCCAGTGGCTACCCGTAGTGTTCATAATAAACTTTAAGCTTTTTAGTGGAACCTGTACGGCTGCCCATGATCTGACCCCTGCCTTTGTAACTCCGTACGTGACTCTTTCCGTACACGTAACCTGTCTTCCAGCAGTTTTCTAAATCTATCATATTTTAATGAAAACTGTTGTTTTTTTCTGGAACACCCTGATTTCTTCACCTGGCCGAACTCCTACATGACTTTAAGACTTAGGTCAATATTTTCCAACTCTGGAACATCCTTCTTGATATGCCAGCCTTGGCCAAATGTCACTCCTATCATACTACACATAACCCTGTCAAAACCATTATCAAGCTATAGAGCAGGTGCTGTATCTTTCATCTACATATGACCAGTAGTGTCTGGCACACCGTAGATGCTTTATAATCATTGTGGGAGTGAATAAAGACAAGATGGCAGGTGTGGAGGAAGGGTAACTGTAAAATTCATTGCCAGGAGTTTAATGGAATACCCCATTTAAGCCCGGGGATACGTATTTCTTCTGTTACTAAAGGCTCATTCGAGTGTTCTTCCACTAAATGGACTAAATTGCCTTTCTCTGTGCTTAAAATAATTCCCAGTCGCGAGCTTGGTGCTACTCTATTCCCAGATGACTATTGTCCTAGCCCCCTTTTGCACTGAAGCTTGACTTCACTTCTCTTTGATTGCTTATGTTGACTGAGCAGGTGACTTTTGCTTTATTTCTGGACAACCTCAAAAAAAAAGAAACAACCAGATGAGTCCAAGTAAAGCCATGTTTGGACAATGCTAAGCTCTACACTCAGTAGTGGCTACATTATTTGGCATCTTGAGTACAGAGCCAGTCTCAGCTTTTCTCTTATGATACGATATTGTGTTAGTGTAAGTGCCTTCAGGAAAGGAGAGAAAGCCAGCATCAATTTGACAAGACTAATGTTTAGTGATTTCTGCTGCATTTGCTTTTCAATAGAAAGAGAAAAAGGGTCGTTATACAGGCGCCCCGTGAATCCTGCGCGTGCCATTTGTGCATAAGTTAAAGCAGCCCCGAGCAACTTTTTCCTTACTCTTCTTTGATTTACCGTTTTTCTTAAAATGCAATACAAAGCATTCTAAATAATTTTAGGTCACCTAGTGCTTTTCCTTATTTCCCAATTATAACCTAATTTTTCAAATTCGTAACTACTTACAAGGAGAGTGACCAAAAAGGCACGCAATTTAGTAAAGAAAAATATGGCAGAACATCATCAATGATCCATATGAACAACCAAATTTTCCTGTTTCTTAGGAGTAAACTGGTGTCAACCATTTCATAAATATATTTGATAATTTCACAAGACAGATGGACTTATTTTTGGAAGAAAATTATTCATATTTTTCTCTGTAAGCTTACCTAATATTGAGCATGTGCTTTCATTATCAGTTAATTAATATTAGTATCAATTATTTCCCCTTACTGTACTAATATGAGCTGACATACTAAAAGCACTTAGGACTTTTGTGTAGGACTTTGCTTGATTAAAACTGACATTCTCTTTATCTAGGTGAGAAAACTGAGGCCCAAAGAAATATGTGACCAGCACGAGGTCATACAGCCATGTAATGTAAGAACTGAACTAGATTATGAGACTTTAGTTTCTTTCCTTTCTGTTCTTCTGCTACAGCTTTTATTCTACTTGTTCTTTTGGTGTTGTCCTTCTGAATACTTATTTATAACAAATTGTTTTAAACATGGCTATACATTTTAAAAGGAGTGAAATTTTTAGCTTAATAAAATTGGCTTTAAAGTGCGTTTGTTTAAAAATGCAAGACAATTATTTTTCAGTTCTAGTGTCATAAAGCTATCTTTTCAATGCTATTTTATATAAACAAAAATTAATATTTAACTAATATTTCTATGAAAATTATAACTATTATTTAGGTCATTTTGGGTTAGATTCTATAGTCAAGATATGCTAGAAGTAAAATATATAGTCTATATTTAATTTGTATTTAAATTAATTTTTATGTGATGCTAGCAATTGTTTGGGAGTATTCTAAAGCATTGTTTATATATCCTTACAACATCTTATTATGTGACCCTTGGACTTTAATATAAATCTACATACAGAAATATACACTATTTATGATCAGTCCAATTTTGCATTCTGGGAAGATCACTATTCATGCAATTAAGATACAAATATATCTGTATAGTATTAAATAATGGTTGAGTTCCTTTTTCCTTTAAATTAAAACCTTTTTACATGTGTCAAGGTGCTGTAATGTATGTGGATTCTTACATACATTACATATACTCCTATTTTTGTAAATATATTTTTAAAATGCAAACTTTTATTTACGCAATCATGTCCTCGATGAACAAAAATACAAGTATTCCAGTACATGTCAAGGTTATAATTGTATATATGTGACTACTAATGTGTGTATTTCTTTTAAGTTCTCATTAGTATCACGTAATTTTTCTTCACTTTATTTGTGTATCTACCTCTTTTAAGTTCTCATCATCAAAAAGATTTCTCATTTTTCAAAGCCTTTCACAGCTCTTATTAATTAGACTTTTAAAAAACATCATGAAGAATAGTTAGATATTATAATTTATTTTAGAGAAGAAATAAAAAGGCAGAAATATTTTCTAAAAACATGTATTTTCTCAGCCAGTATTGTCAAAATAGGTAAGACTAGGTCTTAGCTTTCTTGAGTTTTGGTCTACTGAGGGTCATACTGAAATCTTATTTGTTTTTCTAGTGCAAATGGACTGTGTTTGGATTCACTTTGATAGCTTCACATTTTCAAAGTAAAAGTTTATTATTTAAGAGCAAAATGATAACTATCATTTTAATTTCGGTGTGTGTGTTGAGTTGGGAAAGGAGGAGGATGATGACTGGGAGACTTGGAACGTTTCTGCTGGAGCATAAGTGTGTTTCAGGGGCTGCTATTCTCTCAAGACTGAGAGAACAGAAAAATTGACCCGGAAAGGAATTCAGGACTGATGACAATAGAAAGCGCTGAGGAAAATTCCTGAATGAGTCAAATATGTTTTTGGTGTAAGTAACAGAGATCCAGCTCAGTCTGGCTTCAGCAAGAAGAATTCTTCTTCTTATTTTTTATTTTTACCTGTTGAATAAAAGGTTAATGAATTCTTTTTTTAATTTTAATTACTTTATTGTTGTTCAATTACAGTTGTCTGCATCCTCTCCCCTCACCTCCCCCTACCCCCTCCAAACCCACCTCCCTCCCCTTCTTCCACCCTCCCCCTTGGTTCTGTCCATGTGTCCTCTATAGTTGTTCCTGAAAACCCTTCTCCCCATTGCCCCCTCCTTGCTCCCCTCTGGCTATTGTTAGATTGTTCTTAATTTCAATGTCTCTGGTTAAGTTTTGCTTGCTTTCTTCTTTTGTTGATTATGTTCCAGTTAAAGGTGAGATCATATGATATTTGTCCCTCACCACCTGGCTTATTTCGCTTAGCATAATGCTCTCCAGTTCTATGCATGCTGTTGTAAAGGGTGTAAGTTCCTTCTTTCTCTCTGCTGCATAGAATTCCATTGTGTAAATGTACCATAGTTTCTTGATCTACTCATTTGCTGATGGGCACTTAGGTTGCTTCCTTATTATAAAACTTCTTAGAGATAGATCTAGTTTCAGGCCAGCTCAGTCCAGGGTTGTGACTCTTCTGGTGCCATTGAGATTTTTCTCTCCCTTTGTCTCTCTGTTCTCGGTGGTGTTTTACCAGCCTGCCTCTCAGGAATGAGATCTGTGAAAGAAGTATAGACTTCATCACCTGAAAACTGTTCACCGTATCCTTGGGAAAGGATGAAATTACCCAGTGGAGGTTCCTACAGTGAGAGGAGAAGAGGACCCTGAAGAGAATCCTGACAGACATTTAAGGTCAAGACAAATGAGCCCAACAAGGATACTAAGGAACCACATGAAAATGAAGAATACTAGGAACACAGAGGCCACGAGAAAGCTTGCATGTGTTATAGATAATCATTGTCTGGCTATCGGACATAACAACTCCTGCTTTTCCAGAAACAGCCTATACTCAGAACTGGCCACCAGGATCGTGTGACTGACTCCCGGCCACAGCTGAATGTCATGGGTCCAACTGAACCGAGCTGGCCCATCGGCATCTTGTTTCTAAGAAACTGAAAGTTAGAACTGAGAGCCACAGAAACCGCAAGCCTGATTTGCTCCAGGCTTAGCTGAAGCAAACAAAAATAAATATATAAATAATAAAGCCACAGATACATCAGGAAGTAGAGGAGTTTTACAGAGTCTCAGCTGCAGGAGGGAAAAAATACTGTTGGGAAGACTGAGGTCTGTATGGGAGCTGGGAATATTTTTGCAGTTTGATTTTAAGTTGTTAAAGACTTGAGTTTGTTTTCATGCGTTTACCTCACCATTCTGACCAAATGGACTTGCTTCCTAAATCACAGAGAAAATAGAATTTAGTAAATAGAAAATTCCTCGCTCCATGGCCACCGCGGCTGTAGACTGTCTCCATAGGTTCCTTTGTCCTTCTTTGTATCATGCCACAGTGGACAAACGTGCCTCACTGGTAAATTATCTCACCATAATATTATGTAGTGGGATCCAAAAATTAAATGCAATACATGTGGGTGACTTTATTGCAGGATCAATAAAATGAAATCTGAGCCTGCACAACTACCCATCCCGAGTTCCAGGGGCCTGTCTGCAAGATTCAAATCCAATTTGTTCTGGCTGATGTTTGGCACCTATGATAACTGCTTTCCACTCTGGTTTAAATATGTATGAAGATGATTCTAGGACCGAAAGTTGGCTGTGACTACTAGCGCTTGCAATTCCAGGAATATTCCTAGTTATTTTGCCTTTGGGTGATGAGGAGTGAAAAATACAGAAAACAAAAATCTCTTGCTATATCTGTAGTTTTCCTGCCTGACTCCAGCCCCCTTCAATATACATTCTTTCTTCCAGGAGACAAGAGCTTTGATCTGCTCCAGTTCGAGATGGGGGCTGGATGAGTAACAAGACCCCAAGATATTCTTGTTATAATCTCCAAAACGTGTGTATATGTTACTTTACATAGCAAAGGGACTTTGCAGATGTGATTAAGTCAGGGCCCTTGAGATGAGATTATATTGGGTCCTCCAGGTGGGCTCAATATAATCAACAATACTATTTAAAAGAGAAAGGCAGGAATAAGGAACTAGAAATGTTTTCTTTTTTCTACACAATATTTTCATATAATTTTTTAATTTTTAAATTACAGTTGACATACATATTATATTAGTTTTAGGTGTACAACCCAGTGATTAGACATTATATAACTTAGTGAGTGATCATCCCAATAAATCTAGTATACATAAAAAAAAGAGCCTATTGTCAAGGTTTAGCTAAATGTCAAGTTTCTTTGTCTCTCAAACACTTTCTCTGAGATTATTTTATCCTCAATGGCTAGCATAATGCTCAATACACACTAGAATCACAATATAATTTTGCAGAATATGTTAATGAATGAATAAATTCATGAACAGATAAATAACTTGTGTATGCTGGGAGAGGCCAGGGTCCAGAGTACAAAAGGAAGAATCAATTTTAGGAGAGAAGAACTTTTTCCTTTAAAAACTCTCTGTTCTTCTGGGAAGATAATATGGATTTTGTTTCACACACTACAAATAAAATCAGGTAATAGGTGTTTGATGCTATTTTTAATTCTCTGAATGGTGTCCTGTGTGAGTAAAGAATTATAATTGGGAATATGTTTACACGTTTACTTGTAATTTTCATTTCCAAGTGAGTTAATTGAAGTAGTTTGATAAATTTTCTTATTTTGGAACAATAGGCATTATTAAAGTAAGTTATCATGGATTTAACAGCTGCAAGTTTTAAAATAAGCATGACTATTAAAGCATGACTATTGAGTTTGAAAACAAAGTTTTTTATATTGCAACAATTAATATGCCTCTATTTGACCAACACCTTTGGGTTTTTTTAAGGAAAAATATGTATAAACATAGTTTGTAAATGTTAGTCTTTGGCTTTCTGCACCTTTCTTCTTCAAAATAGACATAAAACAATTTGTATTCCCTTATTTTCTTGGAAAATTAACTTAAGCCACACAGAAACAATTGTCTAGAATGAGCTTTATTTTTAGTGTATATCTAATAGGTTACCTTACTCATAAATTTTTTTATACTGTCTAGGTTTATCTCCTGTTATTTCTAAACCACTCGGGGACACTATTTCTGTTTGATAGATCCTTTCTGATGAATGAAAAAAGTTCAAATCCCTTATAAATTTCTTTTCAGATTATAAAGGGTTGGAGATAATTTAATATTTAGTAAAGTATGGGATTCCTAAAAAAAAAAAAAAAACACCTAGTTTATTTTTGCTAATACAGGAGATTATCATCAGTAGTAGGTGTGCCCCATAAAAAATATATGGATAAAAAAGGGGATCAATAAAAAGCAACCTCATAGGGTCATCTGATCATAAATTCCTAACTAGGCGCATCATGGTTGGTACTCATACCCCAGACATAAAACTTCTTTACTAAAAGGATTATCTTTACCTTAAACAAGTCCTGTCCATTGTTTCTGTGCATCTAAGTTAACACAGCTTTGAAATATCCCCCTCACACCCCTCCTTCTAATACCTAGACTGGTCTTTCGGGTCCCTACTTTTAAAGCACACAAGAGGTACTTTCTGAGCTTCCTGGAAGTCTATTTCCTTTGCCAGATTGGGGAAGTTCTCCTCCATTATTTGTTCAAATAAGTTTTCAAATTGTTGTTCTTCCTCTTCTCCTTCTGGTACCCCTATAATTCGGATGTTGGATGTTTAAAGATGTCCTGGAGGTTCCTAAGCTTCTAAGGAGGAACACACCAAGGCACATCATAATTACATTAGCCAAGATTAAAAATAAAGAGAGAATCTTAGAAGCAGCAAGAGGAAAGGAGACAGTTACCTACAAAGGAATTCCCATAAGGCTGTCAGCTGAATTCTTAAAAGAGACCTTACAAGCAAGAAAGGGCTGGAAAGAAGTATACCAAATCATGAAAGGCAAGGACCTACACCCAAGATTACTCTATTGAGCAAAACTTTCATTTAGAATGGAAGGGCAGATAAAGTGCTTCTCAGATAAGATCCTCACCAAGCCCTTATTATATGAAATGGTAAAGGGATTTATCTAAGAAAAAGAAGATAAAAAAGATGAATAGTAAAATGACAGCAAACTCACAGTTGTTAA
>PVJI01014826.1:0-42981 GCA_004026765.1 Micronycteris hirsuta
TATAAAGTATAAATATCAGGAGAAATTACAGATGATGATGACCCCATTAATTGAAATTCTGAGAAATGCTCTACAATTTTTAAACTAAAAAAAACTCAGTTATTTTTTGTTAAAGGACATTAACTGAAATTTTGCTTTTTATAACTACCACACATCTACAAGCAATCGAACATTTCTGTAGACAGCATTGCTGGTAGAATGTATGGTGATTCTATTGAAAATTTGGTATGTAGTTCTTTTCTGCAAACACTATGCAAAGTGCTTTTATGGCCTTGGCTGGTGTGGCTCAGTGGATTGAGCGTGGGCTGTGAACCAAAAGGTCACCAGTTTGATTCCCAGTCAGGGCACATGCCTGGGTTGCAGGCCAGGTCCCCAGTGGGGACCACGTGAGAGGCAACCACACAATGATACTTCTCTCCCTTTCTTTCTCCCTCCTTTCCTCTCTCTAAAAATAGATAAATAAAAAATATTTTAAAAGAATGTAAGAGCTTGTTTTAAAAAAGTGCTTTTATGAGCTGCTTTGTATTTCATGGCAGTGTACTGATATGCAGTGGTTCAGCAGTCTTATCTCCAAATTGGGACCATGATCGTGCCAGAAATATCCCATTTAAAGGAAAATTCATTCAACTAGGTCTGACAAGTCACTACTTAAGACAAAAGACTGCAGTGCGTGTATGGAAACAAAGCCTATACGGTTCTCTCAGCACTCAGGTTCATGGTTTAAGTCCCCACCTGACAGGTGGGAAAGGACGCTACTTCCGAGCAGCCCGATCCCTGGTGAGCTTTAGGCACCTCTGAGAAAAGGGGTTTCACCCACAGGTATCGGCACTGCAAGTAAAACTCTGCAGAGGTGGGTTGAGGGAGGGTTCTCCAAACGGATGAGCCGACAGGTGGCAACAAAAGTATTTCTGGTTGTGATAGAAGTGATTAAAATTACGACCTTTTGGGCTAAATCCTTCCAGACAGATGTGAACTCTCTAGACTTAATCTCTTAAAACCTTTTTTTTTGTTGACTACACACCAGGAGGTCTTTAACATCTTAATCCTAAAACAGGCCAAATAAAAGAGATTATCCAATTAATGATACTGAATTAGAACATTTCTGGAAAGATCTTATTTGGTCAATTCTGTACCTTAGGGGCAGGAATTGAACAGGGAAAATGTTCCAAAAATTATAAATAAGGCAGAATGTGCTTGCTTAATTATTTAATACCACACCTGAACGTTTTCTCATAACCCTGCCTGACCAAAGTATGAGTGTTTTAGAGATTGCACTTGACTGAAAAGAGCCCGGCTGGCTCTGTACTAGTAGAAAGCTGATCCGGTATGATGGCTTTGCTTTTCCTCTGGTAACGAAGACAACACCAAGGTTATGACTTTATTGTCCTGTGGTACAGTAAACACTTTGAATCTCTAAGGTAGCGATTTCTCCTGACTACATACATACTTTGTTTTGCAAATACTCTTTGAATAAGTCTCTTGTATTCTTCCTGGTTAATTGGTTTGATAAAACTTTACAGTCTAACAAATTTTTCTCAGAATTGGAACAACAGATGGTCAGCTCATTATAAACAGATAAAGGCGCCCCCTCCCCCCGGCCCCCCGGCCCCCCCCCGCCCCCCCTCCCCGTGCTGCTGCTGTGTCTGCTCCCATGTTAGGAGGGGGGCTTTACTGCAACCCCACATACCTCCTGAGCCACTGCTGTTCCAGGAACTTCCCCTTTTTGACCACTGCTTCCCCCAAAACCAGTTGCGACTTTGGTCACCTTTGTCCGTGAGAGGAATGCAGAAGGAATCCCCACTTCCTCCTGTTGCTCAGATTGAACTGAAGTCTCAGGTGGATGAATTTGATGGTGGGACTTAGGTCCCATATGCGCGCCCCAGCGTCCAAGAGGACTAGGGAAGTGAGTGTTCTGAACTCGCTATGGGGGACGAGGCTCACGATGCGGGGGACGTGTTTACAGCATTCTAAAGACGTTCAAACCCAACGGCAGCCGGAGGGCGGGGCCCGTGCCCGCAGAGTGTGAGGGGCTGCGCCAGTGGCCGCCGGGAGAAGTGCTTTGGTTCATGGGACACATCAGTATTCTTAAATCCCAGAAAACCTGCAGACTCACAAAAATAACAAAATGATTGTTTTTGTTTTAAGCCACAAAATTTAGGGGTGGTTTCTCACACAGCGACACAGCTGAAACATATATTGTGCATTTTTGTGTGTTTCTGGCATCTTCACTCAATATTATTTCTGTAAGATTTATCCATGTTGCTGCATTATCAGCAGTTGGTTAAAATACATTACTTACACAGTATTTCATGATATGACTATACTACATTATCCATTTACTGTTGAGGAATTAAACATTTGACATTAATCTGTGGATGCTATGACATCATAACCCTAAACAGTTTGCTGTGTGTTTTTTTTTTTTAAGATTTTATTTATTAAAGAGAGGGGAAGGGAGGGAGACAGAGAGCGAGAGAAACAGCAATGTATGGTTGCTCCTCACATGGCCCTCACTGGGGACCCAGCCAGCAACCCAGGCATGTGCCCTGACCAGGAATCGAACTGGGATCCTATAGTTCCCAGCCCGCGCTCAATCCACTGAGCTACACCAGCCAGGGCTGCTGCGTGTGTTTTAAGAACGAGGACATTTCTCCTATATAACCACAATACCAGCATCACCCTGAGACACTTAAAGTTGATTCAATATTATCGAATCTTCACGTCCATGGTCGTATTTTCCTGATTATCTCAATAGTGCCTGGCTGTAAAGCACTGGGTCTGCTTCTGCAAGGCTATTCAGGGAATTTGGGGGTTCACAGTTCTTAGGCTCCTCTGTATCTGTTCATACACACCCATTTAATAGCTCAGGGTCCAAATCCATCCCAACCGGTGGCCTTGCCTTAGCATAGAGGCCCTGTGGGGTCATGCGATTTGTACTTCTACAACTTCACAGCCTTGTTGTCAGACCCCGGCCCCGGCCTCATCTGTGTCCCTGCCGGTTTACAGCAGAAAAGGTCTTGCGTTTGGGTGAACAGCTTTAACTGTAGTTTTTTTTCTTTGTATGTTCTCTAGGGTAAAGGCAGCAGAATGGGGGACATTTGTAATAGCGTCAACAATTTAAATAAGTAAGTAAATAAATAAATAAGTTGAACATGTTAACTAGATTCTAAAAGATTTAGAATCAAATTATTCATATGCATTGGAGAGAGTGCTACAAATGTAGGGAAAACCTGACTATTTTTAATTCCTACCCTCTCTAAATCCTGATCTTCAGTTGACAGTTTGTTTCCTGTTTATTTATTGGATGGGAAAAATGTGAAATTATCTATTACTTATCATGAAAATATAGAAGAAATTGCTCTCAGAGCTATGTTTTTCTTTGAGTCACTGACTTTTTAAAGTGTTTAGATGCAGCCCTGGCTGGTGTGGCTCAGTGGATTGAGCACTGGCCTGCAAAAAAAAGTCTCCAGTTCGATTCCCAGTCAGGGCTTGTGCCTGGGTTGTGGGCCATGGTCCCCAGCAGGGGGCGCATGAGAGGCAATCACACATCGATGTTTTCTCCCTCTCTTTCTCTTTTCATTCCCCTCTCTCTAAAAATAAATAAAATCTTTAGAAAAATAAAATGTTTAGATGCAAATGGTAGAATTAATTATATTCTTCAGATCATGGCACATGCTCATCATTCCATACAAAATATTCTATTTTGTTATTCCTTATTCATTTTTATCCCCACTTTCCACTTCCAATTTCTGTTCCTTCATTGAGTGCAACCATTCTAATGTGTCTTATGTGTATCTTTTTGTGATATCTATTCTTCCAAAATATGTATTGTTTTGTGTATATTTTTTTACTTAAAGTGAGTAATTTTGTGCTAAATAAGCTCATCCTGTTACTTGTATTTTCCATCTACCCTCTGTTTTACAGATCCACCCATGTTACTGTGTGTGCATTTAATGAACTTCCTTTTAATCTCTTGCTAATACTCCAGGGTACTCACGCATTCACAACGTTTTCGTATGGTCTTTCTGGTGGACACAAAGTTGGCTCTATTTAACTAACGCAATAACTTACAGATGACGTCCTGTACACGTCTTCTCATGGGCCTGCAGGAGGAAGGAGCAGGGTGTATTCCCAGTAGTGGATTGTTGGATTGTAATATTTTTTGCACTGAATTTGATTAAGTATCACAGAATTTTCTCCAGAAGGGCTGCCTTCATTTGTTTTCACAAGCATGCTTCCTTATTCCTGTTTTCTCACCAGTCCTTGGCATTATCTAAGTCTCTGTTTCCAGTCTAATAGCTCTAATGTATAAATTTGTTTTCCTGTGATTTTTGTCAAGTTCGATGATCTCTTCAAATGCTCGTTATCTTTTTTGTTTCCTCTTCTGTAAAGTCTGTGTCTCTCCCTTGCACATTTTTCTTGAGGGCTTGCTGCCTTTTGTTACTGATTTGCATTTCATTGTCCCTGGTTGGTTTGAGATGATGCAAATATCCTCTCCCATTCTGTTATTTGTCTGTAAGAGTTGTCCACGGTCTTTAAAAAAAGTTTTTAATTTTGATGCAATGAGATAATATTTCCCATTATGGTTTTGGGGCATATATATAAAGAAGTCCTTCTTTTTATATAGTCACACAGGTAATTTTTATGTTTTATTCTATTACATTTAAAGTTTCCCATTTCTCTTTTGGGGCTTCAACTCACCTGCTATTGTGTGTGGCATTAGGTCAGGATCTAGCTTGGTGTCTCCTTATATGTGAGCCGTTTTTTATAATAACACCTATTAAACAATCTATAATTTCCTTAATGTTTGGTGCCAATTTTATTGTATATTAGGTTCCCATATACATATGTGGGCTTGTCTGTAAGCTTTCTACTTCCATACCTCATTTTGTATTTCCATTCCTTTGTCAATTTATTATTTTTTTAAGATAACTATTGGATTTATAGTATGCTTTTTCTTTTTAAAATTTAATCTTTATTGTATTTTTTCCCACTATGATTTAGTCCTCTGATACCTCCCTCCCCCCAGCAATCACCACACTGTTGTCCATGTCCATGAGTCTTTTTTCCTTTTTGCTCAGTCCCTCCACCCTCTCCTTTTCCCTCCCCTACTAGTGGTCATTCTGCTTTCCATCTATGAGTTTGTCCCCATTTTCCTTGTCAGTTCAGTTTATTCATTAGATTCCACATATGAGTGAAGTCATACGGTATTTGTCTTTCTCTGACCAGCTTATTTCACTTAGCATAACATTCTCCAGGTCCATCCATACTGTTGCAAAGGGTAAAATTTCCTTTGGAGTTGTATTCCAATGTGTAAATGTCCCGTAGTTGCTTTATCCACTCATCCATTGATGGACACTTGGGCTGCTTCCATATCTTGGCTATTATAAATAACACTGAACAAAGGGGTGCTTATATTCTTTTGAATTAGTGTTTTGGGTTCCTTTGGATATATTCCCAGAAGTGGGATTGCTGGGACAAAAGGCAGATCCATTTTCATTTTCTGAGGTCTCTCCATACTGCTTTCCACAGTGGCTGCACCAATCTGCATTCTCACCAACAGTGCAAAAGGGTTCCTCTTTCTTCACATCCTGTCCAGCACTTGTTGTTTGTTGATTTATTGATGATAGCCATTCTGACACATGTGAGATGGTATCTCATTGTGGTTGTAATTTACATGTCTCTGATGATTAGTGAAGTTGAGAGTCTTTTCATATGTCTATTGGCCATAATCATAGTTCCATATAATGTCTTAATGTTTTTTAAGACAAGTCTCTCTTTATATTGCATTTACTTAAAGTTTTGCTTACCTATTTGAAGACCTTTGTCCTAATATATATTCTTTTTAAAAAATATATTTCATTTATTTATTTTAATTTTTTTTTAAGATTTTATTTATTTTTAGAGAGGGGGAAGGGAGTGAGGAAGAGGGGGAGAGAAACATCAATGTGTGGTTGCCTCTCACATGCTCACTGAGGACCTGGCCGGCAACCCAGGCATGCGCCCCTAATGGGAGTTGAACTGGTGACCTCTGGTTCGCAGGTCAGCACTCAATTCACTGAGCCACACCAGCCAGGGCCTATTTTATATTCTTTAGGGTAAATTTATAAATTTCCCAAAAAGGTCAAATGGAGTTTCAATTGGGATTGCACTCAATTTAAAGATTAATTTTGGGAGGGCAACTAATATCTTTATAATATTGTGATCTCATCCAAGAATGCAAAATGATTTTCTATTATTTGAAATTATATTCAATAATTTTTTTAGAGTTTTAAATTTTTCAATGAATTCTTAATTGAATTAGTCAGTAAATACTTTAATAACTTTTTAGCTATTGTAAATTATTTCTAATTTTTATCCTATTTCTTATTGGTTATTCTGGTGCAGAGAAATGTTATTAATTTTCTTGTTGTTCTTACAGCTAAAAATCTTGTTAATTTTTTGTTATTTTGATAGTTTGCTGCTTCTGTTGTTTTTATTTTTAAGTAGATGATTATGTGATCTTCAAGTAACAATAGTTTTATCCAGTCCTCCTATTTCTCTTTCCTTCCTTATGCATCAGCCTGAACTCCAGCACTTTCACTACAATGCGCGTTCTTATCTTGTGCAGTTAAAATTTTTTCCATTAGGCATGCCGCTCGTCATAGATCTCTTGGAATATAACCTTTACCAAGATAAGAAAGTTTATTTGATTCCTGGTTCCTTAACTGTTTTTTCACAAATCATAAATGGATACTTAACTTTATGAATTGATTGAGAAAAGCAGGGGATTTTTCCTCTTTAGTTTATGATATGGTGACTTGCAGTCATATATTTTATTATATTGAAGTATCTTTGCATTCTAAGGATTCTCCATGTAATCTTGATATAGCATTATTAATTTTAAAACTGTTGAATTCAGTTCATAAATAATTATTCATTCTTCCCAACAATGTTCAAGGTGAAATTGGCCTATTTTCTTTCCTTGACTTTTCCATAACTCAATTTGAAATCAAGATTATGCTAGCCTGATAACATTAGCTGAGCAGCTTTTAATCTTTTCTTCCTGTTTTCTGGAAAAATATATAGGATAGGAGTTGCATGATACTCGAATGTTTGATGTTTTTCACCTGTGAAAACGTCCAGACAGGCTTTTTTTTTTAACAAATTATTTTTATCAGAGGTATTTGGCAACTTTTTCTATTTCTTCAATGTTTACTGGCATAGCAAATTTTGTATTCTTGATAATTTTGGTAGCTTAAATTTTTCTAGGAATTTATCTATCTCACAGAGGTTTTCAAATTTATTAGCATATACTTGTTCATAAAACCATTTATTTTTTATATCTCTATTATATCTAATAGCTATTCCCTCCTTTTCATTCTGTACTTTGTTATTCATTCCTTTTCCCCTGTATTCATGGTCAGTCTGGTTCTAAGTCTGAATATCTCACAAGTAATTTTTAAGAAGCAGTTTTGGGTTTTGTAAGTCTTTACTACATAGTTTTGTTCTCTATTAAATTGCTTTCTATTCTTATCTTTATAATTTCCCTCTTATTTCTTTAGTGTGCTCAATTGCCCTTACTCTAGATTTTTAGAAGAATTTTTAGGTTATTTACTTTAAAGTTTTTTTGTTCTAATAAATGTATATTTGAAGCTATAAAATTCTAAGTATGATTTTAACTGTGTTTAACTGTTACATATCAAAATTTGATATGTAACATTTTTACTACCTTGTTCTAAATGAGTTAATTTCCTTTATGATTGCTTTTAAAATCCATGCAATTTATCAGTTTTTTCTTAGTTTGCATACCATGAGAACTTCAGGTACCCTTTTGTTGTTAAGTTCTGATTTTATCACAATCTGACCACAGAATGTAGGTATTTTCAAAGATACAAATACTTTGGAATTTATTGGAGTTTTCTATACGGCCTAGTGTATATTCTATTTCAGTAAATGTTCTGTGACTTGAAAAAGTTTATGTTTTTACGGCTTTTCATTTCTTAATGAATCTTTTGAATCTTGTACCTAATTTCATTTCCTTCTTTGCTTTCACTACCCTGTAGCTCAGAGCCAGTTGGTTCCCGCCCATCTATAGCTGGCTGATAAATACATGTCCTGGCAATCTGGCTCTCCGGGTGGGGGTGGGGTGGGGGTGGGGGGACCTCTGACTGGTAGCATTGCTGGTTTCTGTGGCATAAATGTTTTCACCATGGTCAAGGTCCAGCTGCCACTGCTTAACAGCTTCCTTTCAAAATTCATGAGTGCTTTACAATCTGCTCTTATTAGCTAGTATTAGACAGTTCCAGCACACACTTTTTAAAAAGATATTTATGTTGTATATTAGTTTTACCCCTTGGCTTCACTTCTTTCTTTTCTTTTTTTTTTTTAAGTAATAATACTTTTAATTAACTTAACTGCTTTTTTTAAAGGAATTAAAATTTTTTAATTGATTTTAGAGAGAAAGGAAGGGGGGAGAGAGAGGGAAACATTGATTTGTTGTTCCAATTATTTATGCATTCATTGATTGATTCTTGTACTTGCCGGGACTGGGGATGGAAGCTACAGCCTTGGCCTATAGAGGTGACAGTCTAATCAACTGAGCCAGGGCCAATAAAATTACTTTCTTAATAGCATGTTTAATACTAATATTAACCCTCCCCCTTCTTGGTTTCTTTGCATTTTGTGCAACATCACTTTGACTCGATTGTTCATGAGTCTGTTTGGCTTCACTTATTTCTAAACTTTATTTTTTCTTTGTTCCAATTTCTTTTTCTCTTCTTTTTTTTTTTTTAAGATTTTATTCACTTATTTTTAGAGAGGGTGGGAGGGAGGGAGGGGAGGGTGAAAGAGAAGGAGAGAAACATCAATGTGTAAGAGAAACATCGATGGGCTGCCCCCACGTACCCACACCCACACATGCACTCCCCCAAACCAGGGACCCAGCCCTCAACCCAGGCATGTGCCCTGACTGAGAATCAAACCGGCGACCCCCTGGTTCACAGGCTGGTGCTCAATCCACTGAGCCACACCAGCCAGGGCTGTTTCTTCTTTTTAAATTGTGTCTGTCTCTGTAAGTTGCTATAAACCCTTTTTGGAATAAGGGGCATACGAACATAATTTGTTGGCCAATGAAGAAAAAGATAGCCTTCTGCTTTTAAAAGATCTAAGTCTTTGCTGTGCTGTTTCAGGCAGTCACGGGCTTGTGCAGCTCAGTGGTCACCGGTGCTCATGAGGTTCATGTCTCATGAGTGAGGGACTCCCCTTCTTCCCATTCCTATTTTGAAGGTTTCCCTTTGGCCAGAACAAGGGGTGTCTCCTGGCTCTGCACTGCAGCTCTCTCTGGAGACCGTGAGAAGAAAGAGGAAAAACAATCGAAAACCACCCCAGGTAGTTGTCTTTCCAAGTTTTGACTCTTCATAATCTGCTTGGTTTCTTTTTCAGAGTCCTTCAGTACTTGATTTTGTCTACTCTCCAATTTCTAGTTGTGATCATCAGGTGAGGTGGGCTTCTAAACTATTATTTTAAACTTTAAAATAAATTAAATATCATGGCTGGAAAGAACTCAAGGATCTAGTAATTTTAGATCCTCCCCCAAGGGCATAAGACTGTTTTTAGGGTAATTTGAATTTGTATGTTTAGCCCAAGGTCCAGAAAGACAAGCAGACAGAGCTTCCAAGAGAGCCTGCTAAGATTTCTAAGTCCTTGTGTATCTCTTCACTGCTCACTTGTTAGCAAACTGGCATTGAACGTCAAAGCGGTAAACCGCAGTAGAAGTCACTCAACAATTTAATTTGACAGAAGAGGCAATGAGGGCCCCCAGCGGGGAATAATTTGTCCTGTCACTCAGGAAGTGCACAGCAAATATAGGACCAGAGCTCGGCTTCTTTAATACAGTTAACTCAAGCATCTGGTAACAACTTCGATTTCCTAAGTGGCAACTAATATGCTTGGCTAGTTATTGCAGATTTCAAGGAGGAGATGATATATGAAGCTTGAGGGAATGGAAAGTTTTATGTACTGGGAGGAAAGGCAGATTTCAGCTTTTGAACTTTCTATGACTTTGGTCAAGTGACTTGCTCTTTCTAAGTCCCAATCTGTCCTTAAACAGAAGTTGTAGTAGGACCTGTTGTGAACTCTGAGCAAAAAGACACCTATAAGAAGGGCTCTTGGTGGCTAACTGGGCTCAAATTTTAAAAAAAAGCAATGTCTAGTAGTCTTTTCTGCAGAGAGGCCTCTCATACAAACTGCACTTCAGGGAGAAGCCTACACTGTCCTCCTGCCATCTCACCCAGCCCTTATAAAGGAATCCCTGGAATCCTATTTTAACCAATAGAACTGAGGTTTTCCCTATCCAACTGGAATTGCACAGCTCTGACCAATCAGAGTGGCTCTATTCTGACCAATCAGTACAGTGCCTTTTGGACCAATCAAATTTTAAGGATTTGGAGTTCTCATTTGCATGAGGACGGACCACTCAGGGATGAGGGGCCAGCACTCCTGTCGATATAAGCCAGCTCCCCTTCCCACCCAAGACTGAAGTCTGTGTTTCCCCAGAGAAGACGAGGGCAGGGTCGACTGGACCAGGACGGGGCTGAGCTGGCTAGCTGGAGAGAGGCCTGGTCCCAGGGCGGCTTCCCCGCCATGCTGTATCGCAATGGAGCAGTTCCACAGCTGTGCTGTACCGACAGTGAGCTGTTCGCATTGAACAAAGTATCCTTCACCGCACCCCAACTGAGAGTTCCTGTTGGCGTTGAATTGGCTCCAACAATCATCAGCTTACACCAGACAGGTTTTTTTGTTTGGGTTCTAGGAGATAAAGTTTATAAGCATTTAGCAAATGTCTCATTTAATAAATATAGATTTGTTTGGTTGTTATTATCCTTTGAAATTCACAAGTGCCCCTTTGAAATTCTTTTTCAGAAAATCTAAGCATTTGTTGCATGCTGAGCTCTAGTGTGAATGAACGCATTATGAAAGGACCTCTTTCCCGGTGAGATTGCTGGTGCCCGAAGCGACCGCTCACGTGCGTCGCTGTCTAGTCTGCCTGTCAGTCTAGGCCAGCGGCTTTCAGCCTTTTTCACCTCGTGGCACACATAAACCGGTTACCAAAGTTCCGTGGCACACCGAAACATATATTTTTCCTGATCTGACAAAAAATAGTATAACTTTGATTCACTCACACCTAATGGCTATTGTTGTGTTGGCTGTTGTCATTTTTTAAACTTGACAATCTAAGGGAAAAGAGGTCCGTGCCCCTGACTAAATGGTGAGGTGTTGCATGTTTTAAAAACTCTTGCTGCACACTGGTTGCTGTGGCACACGGCTTGAAAATCGCTGGTGTTAGCCTTAAAGGGATGGATTCCTACTCTTCAACTTCCACCCTCATCCTTGGGGTGTCAGAATGAATCTTTATTGTTTGTAATATTTCAAAATCACTCAGTACATGATGACATGCCAAGTATGGGGCTTTTTCTGGTATACTCCCTACCCTTCTTTTCCTGGGAGAGATGTTTTAGACCTGGGGGCAGAAGAATAAATAGGCTGTGCTGACGCCTGGGTGGAAGGAGCCCCTCCCCTAAGCTTCATTTCTCTGAGTACCCATTTCCCACTGACCAGGCTGGGTCACTTATTAGAGAGTTTATTACACAATAATGAGAGGCGTCTGAGGAAGATTCACTTGTCATAGAATTTCGGCAGCTCATTGCCCAGGATCACTCGATGGTCCACACCAGCAGCTGTGATAGTGACCAGGTATATAACACCCCCACTGGAGCCGTCCCGGCTCATGGCCAGAGCGATAGCTGCAGAGGGTTCAAGTTGGAGAGAGAGGGAGAGAGAGAAAGTCTCAACTTCACAAATTATTTCCTTCCCCTCCGGTCCATATCCCTACTACCACTTTCCAACCTCAAAACCCATCTCCTAGAGAGGCATATTAGGTGGTGTGTTAATAAACTAACCTAAAAGTCAAAACAAAACAAAACAAAACCCCAACCCCCCCACCTTATATGAAATATCTCCGAATGTCCAAGGTCTCAATATTCCTACCATGATCCATTTCAAGTTATAAATAGCTTAACCTGCAGCTCCCAAACCCTTGAATATTTGACAGTTGGCTCCCATGGTCTAGCCTCAGACAGCTCCAGGGCACCACTGGTTCCTACGGTAACCGCTTATCTTAATTTGCTGCACACAGAACTTTGTCCTGAAGTCCCATCTATATAGTTTAGCATTTGTCCTGCCCACTTTCACTTTCAAAAGTGTCCCAGTTTGGACATTAAATTAAACGGTCACCCAACATATTCCTCTTCCTGTTCCTCCTACTCTATGTCCTTCCCATGTTAAAACCCCTCCCCCTGGTACCCTTCCACTTGGTTAATTACCATCCGTGGTGAAGCGCCTGCACTCCTCGGGGGACATGCCTGGTTTATACGCCGCATCCACATAACCGTAGATATAGGTGCTCCCAGAGCCACCAATTGCAAAGGGCTGTCGAGTCAGCATTCCTCCCAGGGTTCCATATACCTGGGGGAGGCATCCTCAAGTCAGACCAAAGAAGCACCAATCCTCTCCTTGCCACTGAGACAAGCAGGTGGTCTCCACGGTCTGCAGTGAAACCTCAGTGTCTCCTGCCCCATCAGTGCAGACTGTCCCATGTTTTTAGAGGCAGTGTCTTTGGAACTTAATGCTAAAAGGACAAATGACCTCCAGCTCCCTCTCGAGGGGAGTGGGGAACCCCAAGGGAGAGAGTGCACTGGGAGAGACTCACCTGGCCACCTTCGAGTTGGTCCCAGCCAGCTACCATGAGGTGTGCAGACAGTTCCTCCCGGTATTTATAGCTGATATTTCTCACCACATTTGCAGCAGCGAGAACAAGTGGAGGTTCTTCTAGTTCCATCCTGAAGGAAATGTTAGAAAGAAGAGTCAATATAATTTCCTGCTGTTCTACCCTTGGGTGCCATTACCATCGGCCTTGCCAAGTGACACCTGAAACCTACAGCTGCCATAGGGGTCACACTCCAGCTTCCCTCCCACATGTGCAGGGGAATCAAATCACACCATCAAGTGGTAAGAAGATTTCAATCGCCCCTCCTTTACCCTGTTCCACCCGCCACCCCCTCCCTGCCCCATGGTATGACTCTCTGGGCTACCAGGGCCCTGTCCTTGTTGGTAAAAGCAGGTAAGCATTACTTCCACCCCAGTGACCCTGGTTTCCCATAGGGTGACCTGATACATGGGCCACATCATCATTTTCTTCCTCACTGTTTATATTAGGATAGTGCTGTACAGTTTTCAAACTGCCTTCACATCTATCATATGATTCTCAAAATAACTATCTGGTGAGTTGGGTAGGTACTATTATCTCCACTTTACATATGTGGGAATCAGCTTGGAGACATTCAAGTGCCAGTTAAAAGTTAATAAAAACAGGAGTTAAAACCAGCATTTTTCTTTAAATTTCCAGTGCAGTGCTTCTGGAACAGGGCACTCACTGTATGGGGGTTCACTGGTTGGGGGAGCTCTAGCAGGGGTGGTGTGAGGACCCCAAAGCTTCATACCCGTGGAGTGCCAGTTGGTAGGCAGCCATGTCGGCCACAGCCTGGGCGTCAGCAGCCGAACCGGAGAGCGCACAGTAGATGCGATGGTGTAAGGGGGACAGCTTGTCGAACACCCGGTTCACCACAGCCTCTCTGCAGGGAAGGAGGCAACAGTCATCCGTGTGAGAGTTGCAGGAGATTGTCCAGGGTTTCCCAAATTTACTCGACAGAACAGCACGGAGTGCATGAAATTTAATGCTTGGATTAAAGCAGGAAGCAAAACATCATCTCAAGTAAATGAACCACTGCAAGTAATCAAAATTAGACTTATTTTCAGGCTTAGATTTTATAATAAAATATAAAAATATTAAGTTAAGAATAATGCTACTCTTATCAATTTTTCTTTACTGTTTACTGTCCTGAGGAAGTTATGTGTTCTATGAAACATAAAGTAATATTGCTCTAATCTCGTATTCATTTTGCATGTGAGGAAACTGGCAAGGAGGGAGAAACACAAAATTGGTTCAACATGTGATAGATGAGAAACCAGGACACCTGCTTGTCAGAACCATCTTTTCTATCTCTAAAAATAGATGGATGGCGGGCCCCTCGAGTCTCTATCTGTATCCCTGTTCCTTCTAGGGATGGGCCACATTAGCATTCAGGTCCTGGACCTCCTCCATGAATTCAGAGACCCAAGGACCCACCCAATATCTTATTATAGTGACCTTTCTGAAAAGTTAACTGCATTTCTCCAAAGTTCTAGTTCACCATGCCCTTCATGAATGGGTAAAAAATTGCATATTTGGGGCCATTAGCTTCTTTCCAAAGCATATACCTTCACTGATACTTACCCTGCGGACACCCGAGAATCAGAACCCACCACAACGCCTCCATGGAACTCTACTGCCATAATGGTTGTCTGCAGAGACACAGAAGATGGGATGTCAGAGCAAGAAGAGCCCTGATCCCCTCTGGTCAGAGGTGAGGAGACATTCCCAGAGAGGGGAGGGGACTGGCTCAAGGTCACACATTTATTCAGTCCAGATCTGACTCCTAGTATAGGACTTTTAGTCCATCTTTCCATTTTCTCCATTGTTCCTCCTGGCTGGAAGGGAATGCCACAGCCTGGCCATGGTACAACACAGGAGGAACTGCAGCGTACGCCCCAACCTTCCGAGTGGAAACCTTTCCACTGTAAAGAGAGAGCTGGGGATGAGGCTCCTAGAGGCAGAAGTCTGACTCAGGGGCCTTCCAAGCACCAGTGAGGCAGCCCCACAAGTGAATTACAATCTCCACCACATGTGCTTGTGTGTGCAGATGTGGTACGGACCTGACAGAGCAATTACTGTGACCTTGGAAACAAGTTCAGGTCTATTTTGGGTCCAGAATCCTCCACCCACACCCTCCTTAATCAGAACTGAGCCCTTCAGTTTAATGAATACAGGAAAACATAGAGGGGGGCTGTGGTCAGCAGGGCCATGTCTTAAGGAAGGAGGAAAGCAGGAAAGAACATGAGGCAGTTTAAAATAAAGATTTTATTTTGGATGAAGAGATAAATAGATATTCAGCAGTCAGGAGAAGAGATCTGTATCAAGAAATGATTTGACTGAAGAGTTTGAGCTGACTTTTCCAAACCAAGAAATGAAATTAAGGAAGGGTAAAGGAGGATAAAGGTACACTTTCCCACTTTCATTGAGTTGGGAAAAGGCTTAAAGATCCCTGGTTCAAATGAGAAACTGAGTCATGGAGAAGATAAGTGACTTGTCCAAGCTCACATAATTAACAGCAGACCTGAGACTAGAATCCAGGTTTAACTGCCATCTCCTGATGGGCGTCTATCTCCTACTTTCTGCGGCCCATTGGCAACGAGGGGAGATTTTCTAAGTTCTCACCACTCCGTAAATTACTCTGGCCCTCAAGGATTACTGTCTATCCTCGGAACAGTGCTTTCCTGAACACTGATTTACCGAATAGAGGCCCACAGGGCAGGGGCAACCACATCCTCTGGGTTAATCCTCTGTAACAAACACCCCTGAGGCTGGGGTAGGGAAGTCTGGACAAGCGCCCCCAAGAGAAGGTGGTGGCAGTAGTCTGGGAGCAGAAGCCAGCAGCATTGGGCTGCCATCCCCCACCCCTCCTGCAAAGTCCCCAGCACATGCATGGCAGTGGGCAGGGATGGAAGCTGGCGCCCTTCTGGGCCAAGCTGGAGAAGGGCACCACCGTCTCACATGGAACCCCCATTATCAGTGCTGGGGCCATGATTACCCAAGTACCAGTTTATCAAAAGTCTGCGTGATGAGTTGGCCCTTCTCATTCAGTGCCCATATTACCCTCTCCCAAATACTGTCCTATTTCACCCGGGGCACCATTTCGTTATCTCTTTGCACCTCCAATCCCCTGCCTTGATTTAACCACCCTTCTTTCTAGCCAGAGTGAAAGCGAAAGCGCTTTAGAGCTTCCAGCTAAGAGCCAAAGCACCCGCTTCTCCACCAGCCTCGCAGGCCCAGTCCCCTCGCGGGCCCCTAGATGATCCCCTTCAGAACAGAAACGCGCTACATTCATTGCGGGGACTGGGGCACTGAGGACTACAAGCTACCTCCTCACTCTTGTTAGTCTCCGCATTCACTTCTTGGTGCTTCCAGAGCCCCCAATCGCTGCACCTCCTCCACCCTTCTTCTAACTCTCAAGCCCAGACTGATTACCCCAGTGTGGACTTCTCCGGCCCGGGATAAGTGCCCCGTTGGTGGTCCCGCCCGCAGCATCGCGGCGCCCCACTGCTCGCTGCCTGCGGCACTGAATTCCGACCTGGGACTGAGCTGAGTGCAGCCGGCAGCCTGCAGCCCCGCCCCTTCGCCATGCCCGCCAGGGGGCGCTATTGCCCTCTCCGCGAGGCTCGCAACTGGGCACTAACCTGTGCGGGGCTGATCTGCCTAGAGACCGGTGACCGAAGAGCCCCGCCCTGAGGCTGGGTTAGGGAAGTCTCAACAAGTGGGTTAGCCTAGAGCCGGCCAGGAAGGGAGGGGTGTGCGTGATGGAGAAGGTGGAGCACCGTCGCTGCTCCCCAGAACCTCAGATCTGATTTCCACGCCCTTTCTCAAGATAGTCTGGGCTGGCGCGTAGGGAAGAGGGCGGATCTAATACGCCCACGGCGCTTTCGTTTTCTCTTTCCCCTAAACCGCTCGCTTCTAGCCAGCGCCACTAGGCTCAGCCGGTTCCCGGGACTTTCCGGGAGCACCGCCCCGGCCCGCCCTTCTCCCTCCCCAGCCGCCCGTCCCCGCGCGCCCGGGAGGGGACCCTGGCAGCACACAGAGCCTGCAGCCCAGCGGGGACCGCAGAGAGTCCCGGGCCCGGCGGGATCGCCGCGCACCAATGGCCAGCTCAGGGTTCCCCACTCCCTGCGGGTGCCTCTGCCTCTCTCGAGCTTCCCTCGCGTGGCTGTGGGCAGCGCTGCTGCTTCTCGCCGACTGGGTGCTGCTCCGGCCGGCGCTGCCCGGAGTATCGTCCCTGCTGGTGCCCGCCGCGTTGCCGCTGCTCCGGGTCTGGGTGGCGGGCCTGAGCCGCTGGGCTGGACTGTGGCTGGGGGCCCGTGGGGTCCTCAGGGCCACGGTTGGCACCAAGAGTGAAAGCGGAGGAGTCCAGGGATGGCTTCCTTCTTTGGAGCCACTGGCGGCGGCACTGGGCTTGGCCCTGCCGGGACTTGCCTTGTTCCGTGAGCTGAGCTCGTGGGGAGGCCCCAGGGACGCCGGCAGCGCCGGGCTACTGTACTGGGGAGGTCGCCTCGACGCCTTCGCCCTCAGCTACGCGGCGGCACTGCCCGCTGCTGCCCTGTGGCATAAACTTAGGAGCCTTTGGGTGCGGGGCTGTCACGGCAGTTCAGAAGACGCGGTGCGTCGGCTTCTGGGCTGCGTGGGCTCAGAGATACGCCGCCTCCCGCTGATTCTGCTCCTGTTGATCCTCTCCTGCATTGGTAAGGGATTCAGGGGAGAGGCGCTAGGGGACTGGGCAGGAATCAAGAGCCGTGGTCAGTGAGATCGGTTAGTGAGTTCTAGGAAATGTGTATCAGGGGAAGACGACCCAGCTCCGGTGTTGAGGATGCCACCTCTGGACCGGGTGGGAGTCAGGAGTCAGGACACCCGGGGCAGGGCCTTTCCTCTCAGGCAGCGTCTTTCATACACGTGCATGTGGCTCCAGGACCTCTAGGCTTCCTAATTCAACTCGTAAGGGTCTGATGGGGCCCCAGGACTGTGAGCTCCAGGGAGGCCTGGTCAGGTGCAGGGTTCTGTTCTCAGTGTTGTCCCCGCGCTGCCCTCCCGACACTGGTGAGGGGTGGAGAGGGCTGCGCTGGGGCAGACTGATCCTGGCTCGCCTGCTTGGACTTGATATTTGTGACTGACGGGTCTCTCCTCTCCCTCCCCAGGCGAGATGGCCATTCCATTCTTCACCGGCCGCCTCACTGACTGGATTCTACAAGATGGGGCAGCCACTGCCTTCACTCGAAACATGACTCTCATGTCCGTTCTCACCATAGCCAGGTCTGTGGCCGGAGGTGGAAGGCTGACACTGGGCGGCTCTGAAAAAGTGCGCTCTGAAGTGCACTCCTGTGGGAACTTCTCTCTGCTCCCTGAGCACACCCTGACCGCCACCTTCTGCCTCTGTCTCTCTAGCGCAGTGCTGGAGTTCGTGGGCGATGGGGTCTACAACAGCGCCAGGGGCCGCCTGCACAGCCGCTTGCAGGGCCAGGTGTTTCGCGCTGTCCTCCGCCAGGAAACGGAGTTTTTCCAACAGAACCAAACAGGTTTCTCCTGGAACTCCTTTATACGTCTGCATGCTAGTTATATCCCCTTGTGTCCCCTTTTACCTACAGCCTTGACCTCTCTCTCACACATAGACACGGTCGTTTCTTATTCTCGGTGTACCTCCAGAGCAAAACTTTGCACTCTTTGCCTTCAGAAAAAACTAGTTTTCCACCCAAGACTTTTACATAAATTTATCACTATATGTGTATTTAGAAGAATTGGCAAACCTGGAAATTTTGAGATGACAGAGCCCAAGTGCCTCATATTACAGAAAAGGAAACTGAGGCAACTTCCCCAGTGTATCCTAGACCCTAAATGCTGAAATGTGCATGGTCACATGTGGTTAGAGATGAACCTGGGCACTGAACCCATTTCTTAATTTCTAATTCAGTACTTGGTAGAAATCTAACAGAGTGCAGAGAACTAGAATTCTTAGCATTACAGAAATAAAGTCTCTTTCTGCCTACATACAGCAGGAGACTCAATAAGTAGAAAGGAAGAATGAACCATAGAGACCCATGGAGTCTTATTCGATAGAAGTCATCAACATCACAGTTCCTGGACTGCTCTCTAGCAGGACCCTCCGTTTTTCTCCAGCTCTGTTACATGATCAGCTTAAGCTGTTCCGGTCTACGTGTGCAGAGTGGGATGCACAAGTTCTTCAAGGAACACACATCTGCCAGAGAAGTTTACGTGGGCGTCAGTTTCTGTGCAGTTAAATGAAGGCTTTTGGCCAGATTTTTTCGCTCTAACACACTCTCCCTGTATTGGAATCTCAGAACTTCCCTATACCCCCTGACCTTCTTTTCCCCACCATCCTTAGAAAACCCTGTGGACACCCCCCGCCCCCCACCGGCATCCTGGCTCACTGCCAGTCCCTGCCATTCCTCCGAGACCCTCAGTCACTCCACTCTGTTTTCCCCGACCCCTGGCAGGAGCCATCACGTCTCGGATAACAGAGGACACGTCCACCCTGAGTGAGTCCCTGAGTGAGAAGCTGAACCTGTTGCTGTGGTACCTGGCGCGGGGGCTGTGTCTCTTGGCGCTCATGCTCTGGGGATCACTGTCCCTCACCGTCGTCACCCTAGTTGCCTTGCCTCTGCTTTTCCTTCTGCCTGAGAAGCTGGGGAAATGGTACCAGGTATGTCCAGGGAGTCGCCTCAACCTACGCAGACTCTCACCTCCCACTCGGTTCCTCTCAGGTTTCTCTCCTGGCCCGCAGTGATTCTCCGTTCATGGACTCGTCTCTGTAGTCTGTGCGCCCAGACTCAGCGGGAGTGCCGATCTTCACATTCTCAGTGTCTTCTCTGCTAACTTCTGCCCACGATTGGTCTTTAAGACCATGATCACTAATCTCAAGAATATGATCCCCCCGCCCCCTGCCAATCAACCTCCGCAGTCATTTTCTTCTCTTCTGCATCCCTTTAGTATCCAAGGGGTAGATCTGTGTCCCTTTTACTTCTCTCCTGTCCCTGTGTCTCTTCTCACCTTTAACCTTCAACCAGGTAACCCAGGTACTAGTTTCTTTGTGGTTTGCCAACTCTGTGTGACATCTCTTGTCTATGTCTCCACAGGTACTGGCAGCACAGGTGCAGGAATCTCTGGCAAAGTCCAGCCAGGTGGCCATTGAGGTTTTGTCAGCCATGCCTACAGTCCGGAGCTTTGCCAATGAGGAGGGTGAGGCCCAGAAGTTCAGGCAAAAACAGCAGGAAATGAAGGCACTCAACCAGAAAGAGGCCCTGGCCTATGCATTTAACCTCTGGACTACCAGTGTGAGCACCTGCAGATGAATGCCCTTTCCCTTGTCCCCAAGGTCCCTTGGGTCCATTCCCTTCTCTGTGACCCTGGTCCACACTCCTCTTCCACTGGGCAGTGGCTGGTTCAGTGTTCTCATCCTAGCAATCTGAGGCTCAGTCACCCTGCCCAGTGTTCCTGACCCGCTCCCTGTTTGTAGGCTAGAGGCCTTCCTCTCACTGTGACACACAAATACCACCTAACCCCCCCGTAGGAAGGTGCCGTGTCTCCCGGTCCTAGGATCACCCCTTGTTTCTCAGGGGCTGTTTAATAGACATAAATTCCTACCTCTGGGCCTGCCTCATGCTGGGACTGTGTGGATGTGCTAGTGAGGGCTATGGAAGTAGCAGAGCCAAGCATGGGGTGGCGTCCGTGATGTCCTCAAAGAAGAACGAGACCAGCATTCACAAGTTCCCAGCTTGGTGCTGCCATTTATAGCTCTGTGACCATGGCCTAGTAATGTATCTTCTCTGAGACTCTTTCCTCACTTTAAAAAATGGGAGACACTTAGCCTCGTTTATAGAGCTCTTGATATGAATGTTAGATTATTCATGGAAGCCTTTTTTAAAGAGAAAAATGCTCCCCAAACAAGGTGATAATAGTGACGGTGGTGGTGATATTGATGACCTCCATCATGTGTAGTTGAGTAAGACTTCATGGGTCTCTGCGGGTCATTCTTTCTGTCTAGTTGTTGAGCCTCCTGCCATTACTTGGGGGAAAGGAACTTTATATCTCCTTAATGCTAAGGATTCTGGCTCTTTCTCCATTAGATTTCTACCACAATCCCTTTCCTCTGCGGCTTCTCCACAGATCTCAGGGATGCTGCTGAAGGTGGGAATCCTATATATTGGCGGGCAGCTGGTGACAAGTGGGGATGTGAGCAGTGGGAACCTTGTCTCATTTGTCCTCTACCAGATCCAGTTCACCACAGCCGTTGAGGTGAGCTCCTTCCGGTTTCACTCCCCGGTGCTCCTCCTTCCCCTCTTCCTTCACCGTCCGCGTCACTTCCCTTCCATTCTTTACCCTTCCCGCATCACATAACCCTGGCACGTAGACGCCTCTGCCACTCACTATTCATATCTCCCCTCCAGGTACTGCTCTCCGCCTACCCCAGTGTGAAGAAGGCTGTGGGCTCCTCAGAGAAAGTATTTGAGTACCTGGACCGGATCCCTTGCTGTCCAGCCAGTGGTGTGTTGACTCCTTCAAACTTGGAGGGCCTTGTTCAGTTCCAAGATGTCTCCTTCGCCTACCCCAACCGCCCGGATGTCCCAGTGCTGCAGGTATAACCTCCCAGTCCTTGCGTTCCACCAACCACTGTTTCACCTCTACCGTCCTAACCCGTCTTTCTCACTTCAGCCTGCTTAACACCAGGTACAGAGAGAGCCTTCCTAGCCCCTCAAAGGCAAAGATGGGCATCACCTATTCCATAAACCTGCCCCAACTTGGAGAACCAGTTCGGGTTTCCAAGGGGAATGGCAGAGGAAGCTCTCACATCCTAAGGAATTGCTACAGCAAAATCTGGCCTCCAGCCTCCCATCATTCCTCTTTCTTGTCTTTTGTGATTTTGAATGTGAATTTTCCCTGTTTTCTCATGGTATCTGACAGCAAGTGTGCGGCGTAGTGGTGCTTAGTCTTCGTTCCTGTCTTAGCTTCATTTTCCATCCCTGCTCTGTACATTGGGAGGGTAGGAGTGATTATATTTCCCTATTTTTCTCCTTTTTCCCCCTGTGGTAAAACAACATGTGATGTAACAGACAGTGACATTCTCAGGTTTAGGGGCCTCAGTCTGCCTCTTACTGTGTGATTGATCCTCTGGTGCCCAGGGGCTGACGTTCACCCTGCGTCCTGGTGAGGTGACGGCACTGGTGGGGCCCAACGGGTCTGGGAAGAGCACAGTGGCCGCCCTGCTGCAGAACCTGTACCAGCCCACCGGGGGGGAGCTGCTGCTGGACGGGAAGCCCCTGCCCCAATACGAACACCGCTACCTGCACCGACAGGTGAGCAGAAAGGTGGTCTGGGGAAGGGTGGGGAGCACCAGGTAAGAAGAATATTGTCACTAAGCACTCACTGAAAACTCTGAAAGGAGGGTTAGGGAATGATGGGAGACCTTGGGTGGAGATGGGGGTGTGGTCAGGAGAGAGGGTGTGTCATTTTGTGATAAGATATGAACACAGATTGTGAGCCTTTGATTTCTATAGAACTAATCCAGTATTCCTTGTTCCTTGACTTGACATCATATTTTGCCCCAGGTAGCTGCAGTGGGACAAGAGCCAGTGTTATTTGGAAGAAGTTTCCGAGAAAATATCGCCTATGGCCTGATCCAGAAGCCAGCTATGGAGGAAGTCACAGCCGCTGCAGTGGCGTCCGGGGCCCACAGTTTCATCTCCGAACTCCCCCAGGGCTACAACACAGGTGCTCTGTCCACTCCTGCCACCTCCCAGGCACCTGGGCCTTACTGAAACCCAGTGGTCTTGTCTTTATTCATCAGTTCTTCCCATCCCACTGACATCAGTTTGAAGTTTTAAGATCTTGTTCCTATGACTTCTTCATCCACACATCCTCAGAACTCCGCTTTCCCAGAGCCTCCCCTGTCCAGCTGCGTCCATGTACTTCTTGTTCCATGATTCTTTGTCATAGTTTGTCTCAGGTGGCTGCAGTCCTGGGGTGGGTGGTGTGTGTATGTGTGCGTGTGTGTGGCACATGGTCCACATGTGGTTGTCCAGCTTCACCTTGGCTCTTGTCTGTGCAGAGGTAGGCGAGGCTGGGAGCCAGCTATCCGGGGGTCAGCGACAGGCAGTGGCCTTGGCTCGAGCATTGATCCGAAAACCACGTGTACTCATCCTAGACGATGCTACCAGTGCCCTGGATGCCAACAACCAGTTATGGGTGAGACAGTCCTCTTCTTAATGCCAGTATCCTACCAATTGTCCTTCCTTCTCTCATGTTAGTTATATTAACATCATAATTATTCAAACTGGTCCTTGCAATTCTCAGCTTCTACTAGATGTGTAGAACCAGTTATAAGAAAGTATCTACATTCTCAGGATCTCTGAAGCCAGAAGTAAGGAAAAAACCATTCTAATATCAATATTAATATTAACTGAGCTTATGCTATTGCCAGGCATGCCACTGGGCCCATTGCATGTACCATCTCGCTCACTTACTCATCATGAATGCTAGCGAGCTGGGCGCTGTTATCTGCGCCCTTTCTGCAGAGGTTGGAATGGAGCCGAAGAGAGGCTGAATAACCTGTTCAATGGCATTCAGCTGTTGAGTAGTAGATCCTGGACCCAAATTCAAGTCTGCCTGACTTGAATGCTCATGCCCTTTATCACTAAGTTATAGTTCTTTAAAACATAATATAAAAATTCCCAGTCCATAGGTAGAGAGACTGTTTAATACCATTTTCTCTTTTCTTATTGGTTTTACCCTAGGACTCTGACTTTTATTCCACTGTTGCTCCCTTGTGTAAAGTCCTTAACAAATCAAAGATTTTACAGAAGAGCACTCAGAACTGAGTCTTCTTTGACCCCCATGGAGTTGTTGCCACAAATGGCAGTGATCCTGGTGAGGCCTGTCCTGGCTCTGGAAGCACAGATGTCTCTCTGGGCTGGGAGAGGTCCCCAGCTCTGACAGAGTCCTTGTCCTTTCTCAGGTGGAGCAGCTCCTCTATCAAAGTCCTGAGCGGCGCTCCCGGGCTGTGCTTCTCATCACCCAGTGTCTCAGCTTGGTGGAACAGGCTGACCACATCCTCTTCCTGGAAGGAGGCACCATCTGTGAGGCAGGAACGCACCAGCAGCTCATGAAGAATGGGGAACGCTACCGGACGATGGTGCAGACTCCTGGTGGGCTGGGTGCTCCGCAATGAAAGACTTCTCATTGCCCTCCCTTTTTTTCCTCCTTTGTATACTGGAGAATTTGGGAACAAAGATCTTACCAGAGTCGCAGAGCTGTCAGGAATGACATCCTAAAGTGTAACCCCCTAGGTGACACCTGAAATTCTGCCATGAGTATTACCCTCTTCGAAGATCCTCTTGAAAAAACAGATTCTCTGGAAGAAAACCCAGTTTAGAACTAACTATTTAGTGTAACTAGGTGGACAGCCAGGGTCAGTGTGGATAGCACTCTAAAAATATTTATAATATACTGGAAGGAAAGATCAGCTACTTCCAGTGAAACCAAAGACATATATATACTATCCCATAAGTACTGTGTGGATTCTTGGTATTTATAATAAAATTGGTGTTTTGTACTGTGGTGTCCTGCGTTTTCAGCGCACCAAATGGCTCGCTGACTTCTGCAGCGCACGTTTCAGGAGCCTGGTGTCTTCTCTCCCTTGGTGTCCTCCGTGTTTCACAGCCAGTGTGCGCCATCTCTTCCCTTCAGTGCTCTGTGTCCTGTGGCTGCCCCTCCACCTCCCAGTCCCCCTGCCCACCCCCAAGGGTGGGCCAGACTGGGGTATGGCGCCTTCTAAGGCACTAGCAGCAGCGCTCATAGCCATAGCCTTTCTAAGGTGGAAGACAAGGGCCAGCGCGGTTACAGGAAGCGCCACGTGCGCGGGAGGAGGACCTCACACTTCACCTCGCAGTGCAGGTCCTTCCTTGCGGGGTTCCGCCGGCACCGCCACCGAAGTGGCACCTGTCTGGCAAGTCTCAGCACAGCGGCCCGGGTGTCTAGAAAATCTCTCCCAATCAGGGAGGGCCACGGTATGTGACGGTAACAGTTGCTGGGCAGTTTAGGCCAACACAGGTTGCAAAGAGAGGCGGGGTTTAGAGGAGTTAAACTGAGCTTTGCTCAGTCGAGCAAGAATTAAGCTAGGAGGTGTGTGCGGAAAGGGCAGTTCTTGTGGGCGGCTACAGGTTTGGGAGACCGCCGAACCCCGAGAGGCCGCATGAAGGACCACGTGGAAAGATGCAGAGACTGCGCTCCCTCCTTGGTGCCCCCTTCCGCCGCACGCTGCGGGTATATTCTGTTGCCTCGAGACTTGTCTTCAAGACTCAGTGCCTCCACTTAACTCCTGAACTCCCCCCCACAACTTGTAAAAAATGATGCTCATGTGAACACCCCTTCCCCCCACCCCCCGGACGCGAAACTGCTCGCAGCCTCTTTCCTGCTGACTTCCAGCCCTCTGGCCGAGGCTACACCGTTAGATGACACGGCCGTTGCCCGTACCGTCGCACTGCCCGCTCCGTAACTTCCCAGGGGGCGCCCCGAGCTGCCGGTGTCTCTCGCGGCGATCTCGTCGCTGAGGGGGCTTTCGAAGCCGCTGCGTCTCTTCGTTTCATGTGAGGTGTATCTATCACCCATTGCTTCCCCAACCTTCCTGAAGGCGGAGCAGAGAAGCTCATCCCCAGTGTAGCATATGCCTGGTGCCCAGACAGAAACCCACTAGCTTCTCGGAAAGGGCAGGGGGATGTGGAAAAGATGCTGGTTCCCTCCCCTAAGGCCGCGGGCTTTCGCTTTCACTTCCTTCTGCGAGCGCGGGCAGGTCTCCCGGGGCCGGGCGATCATGGCGCTGCTGGAGGTGTGCGGAGCCCCCCGAGGACAGCCGGAGGACCGGGCTTTCCCCCTTTCGGGAAGCCGGCATCGCCCGGACCCAGGGCACTACCATTTCTCTGTGCGGTCTCCGGAGCTCGCCCTCCCCCGGGGAATGCAGGTCAGGGCTGTGAGGAGGCCTGGGGGAGGCACGGCGAGGGCGCGAGGAGCCGAGGGTCTGCCTGCAGACCGCCCGGGGGCGGGGAAGCGCGGGGCGGGGTGGGGGAGGCATCCTTGAGCCTTGGAGAGCCTGGTCCAGGGAAGGTGCCACGGGGACTCGCGGCTGATACCAGAAGGTCAGAAGTGTGGATTAGGACAAAGTCAGAGGTGGGCGGGTGCGCCCTCGGAAAGACAGGAGCGCTTTCCTTCCCGGGCCGCAGCGCACACAGCACGAAGCCTTTCTCACGGGCTGTCCTATGATACAGGGGCTGAGCGGTGTCTTGGGAAACCTACAAACTTGGGCGGTTAGCCTTGCCTTAAACAGTCACTCACTGGTGACAGGGATCAAGTCGCCCAGACGAGATTTTGGGCCTCTTCAGTAAAGTAGGATTACTAGTAATAAATATGTTTTGTGAGGGTTAGATGCCCTATTAATAAAAAAACATATTAAAGTCACTCATAAAAATTTTAGTTGTGATAAGATATATTTTCTTTCTTTTCTGTTGTGTTTAAAAATGGAAAAGATTGGTGTCGCGTGCCTCTGTTTTTCCTTCTCCCAGGGTCATTTCCTTGTGGAGACCGGTTACTAACTGTTCCGTTTACTCATGGTTGGAGAATCTCTGTGTACCTCTTCACCAGAATACTCTCTAAGACCCTTCCTGGGAGCCTCCTGCATCAGAAGTTTTCACTGTCCCTTTTTCTGCCTCCTCTCTGCCTAGCCCACTGAATTCTTCCAGTCCCTGGGTGGGAATGGAGAAAGAAACGTTCAGATTGAGATGGCCCACGGCACTACCACCCTCGCCTTCAAGTTCCAACATGGAGTGATTGTGGCTGTGGACTCTCGGGCTTCGGCTGGGAATTACATTGGTGAGAGCCCCGCACCAGCAGGCTGGCTCTGGGGAGCTGGGCCCTCTTCTCAGCAGGGGCCCAACCTCTGCGCCAAAATGGAAGCAGATTATTGACGTAGGACACTCAGGGAAAGGTGTGGGGTCATTCTTGTTCTCTCAAACTCCATCTTCTTCCAGCCACCTTAAGGGTGAATAAGGTGATCGAGATTAACCCTTACCTGCTGGGCACCATGTCTGGCTGTGCAGCAGACTGTCAGTACTGGGAGCGGCTGCTGGCGAAGGAGTGCAGGTAAGTGGGGCCTCTCATCTCCCTTCTAAGGCTACTGGTTAATTCTGGATCCTGGATCCTCCAGACCACTAACCCTTTCCCCCTGGGCTAATGCAGAATGTTAGTGTGAATATAGGTTTGCACAAAATCGCCTTTTGGTGATAACCTTCCCCCAAATCCCAGTTGGTGTTCTTATCAATAAGCCAGATAATTTGTCAATTATTTAGCACTGTCACCATCAATCCTGGTGGGATAGTATCATTACTAGGATTTCTTTATGTGGTTTGGATACTTTAAATCTCAGATCTCTTCCTGATTCTTAGATCCTACAAGGCCATTCCCTTCAAGTGCTTATCTCTTTCGTTTCTTCCTGCCCATGGAGTAGGCAGCTCACAGACCTGGCCTTCTGCCACCTCTAAGCCCTCCCCACCCCCACCCTGTCCTCACCCAGGCTGTACTATCTGCGGAACGGCGAGCGGATCTCAGTGTCGGCAGCCTCCAAACTGCTCTCCAACATGATGTGCCAGTACCGGGGCCTGGGCCTCTCCATGGGCAGCATGATCTGTGGCTGGGACAAGAAGGTGGGTGCTCTCATTCTCATATTGCCCCCCTGTGGGTGAGAGATCAGTTCCCCACTGCACACTCCCACTCCCTTCCCTACATGATATGTGGCACACAGGGTGGGGAGGATTCTGGTTCTGTTATTGATATGAGGCTGTCCCTGCGTATCCACGGCCATTTCTGGGTCCAGATGTTTCAAAAGCTTGTCTCTTTTGATATACTAGCTGATTTGAAGTTTATTCTCTCCCCTTCCAAAGTTCTATGATTGTTACGAAAGTGCTGTCCTAGTTCAAATATTCTTGTGGTAAACTCTTCTTTTTATGGCTCATACTTGAAACTGTTGTGTGACCAGCAAGTCCCTCTGTTTCCAACCTGATCCCTTCTTGCATCCATTAGGGCCCTGGACTCTACTACGTGGATGATAATGGGACTCGGCTCTCAGGAAGCATGTTCTCCACTGGTAGTGGGAACAGCTATGCCTACGGGGTCATGGATAGTGGCTACCGGCCCAATCTTAGCCTTGAAGAGGCCTACGACCTGGGCCGCAGGGCTATTGTTCATGCTACCCACCGAGACAGCTATTCTGGAGGCGTTGTCAATAGTAAGACCAGCGCTCCCTCTGGCAAGCCCTGGGCAGGGAAGAGGGTTTTGACATTGGAAGACTGGGGGAGGCAGAGTGGCAGGGAGGAGGTTTTCACGGTCAGGAGTGGGATACTGAAGTCTCAGTAACAAAGGCTGTGGTGTGTGAGCTCTTGTCAGGGCCTCGAACATGTCATCATTAACAAGAACTTGCGGAAGTGAAAGGTGACTCCATGTTCTTTCTCATTTGTCCACAGTGTACCACATGAAGGAGGACGGCTGGGTGAAGGTGGAAAGTACAGATGTCAGTGACTTGATGCACCAGTACCGGGAGGCCAGCCAGTGACAGTGGTGGTGGCTGGGCAGGCTCTGGAACCTGAGCCAGCTCACCCTCCAGGAGCAAGGGGGACCGGACCTGAGCCCAGAGACAGGGAACCTGCGTCCAGAGGGGTTGGACAAGCGTTGATCCTATGCGTGCTCTCTGTTTCAAAGAGCATCCCCCAGCCTCAGCCATCCGGGTGCCCCACTAAGCACAATAAAGGAAAAACGGTTCTAACAGCCTCTGCACTGTGGCTGAGTGGGCTTGGGCTGTGGGGGTTGGGGGAGGGAAATAAAGAAAAGCTTTTCCTGAAAAGACAGACTCAAACCTCCACCTAAGAAACGGGGCCTCACCAAATATTTCCCCTGGGTGTTCCTCACATCTCTTCAGGACCTCAGGAAGCCCGACCATTGTTATCTGTGGACACTTGTGTGCAATTTAATTTAGGTTAGGGCACCTGGAACAACTGTTTTTGAATTTGTAGAGTTAGATGAAGAAGCTTCCATCTTGAATGTGTGTGGTAATTGTAAACACGGTAGCACTGACCTCAAATAGCACTTTGGAGATATTGGATACTGAACGTAAATATAGACATTAGAGGTTCAGTTTCATGGTGCGACATGCTTAGCTGCGAGATGACAGGACAATGATCGAAGAGGAAGAGGTAAGGAGGATGCCCTCAAGCGGGGTCTCTGAGGAAAAAGTAAGGAGTTTAGGAAAATGAGACAAACATTGAGATTTTTCTGTATTAGGCTGGAACATGGATGATCCACCTCTCAAAGGAGAGTTAGTAAAAGGAAAAACTTGAAAGTCAGAAGTAGCTGAGCACGAAATGTTTTTCATTAGGGAGAGACCCTTAAATTCCCAGAATGGGCAGGGTTGGAGAAACTTTAGTAATCCCCCCACTTTAAATTTCTCCCCTCCCCCATCATTTTCAATTTGAAGTGAATCACTGCTAGTGATACCAATAACGTTTGCAAAGGAGGATCCAGAATCCCAGTGATCACCTCTTTGTTTCAGCCTGAAGAGTCATTCTGGAATCAACAAACCTGCGGGCTCCATAGACAGGCTCCGGGTCAGGCAGGACCTAGGCAACCCTGTGACTTCTAATCAGTGTTAAAACCAAACCAAGCAACCAAGTCCATTCCCTCAAGTGCGGAAGGTGCTCCGACATAATTTGGAACACACGCTTAGAGGCCTCTGAGCACCGGCTCTGCGCCAGGTGCCGTGTTGAGGGCGAATGAAGGGTCAGGGCCTCCTCAGCTCAGAATCTGTACATGGAAACCCTCTTAGGCCACCGTGAGAGTGGCTGCTGCCTTCTGCTTAGGAGACCCTATGTGTTTTTCCGCTCAGAACTTGGCTGTTTTTACCCCAAGACCCTAAAACTAGAGTGTGGGTAGGGAAGAGGGCGCTTCTCAAAACAGGGAGGTAAGACAACCCAGTGGTTCTCCGATTACAAAGCAGCCCAATCCTTGAAACAGCTTTATTTTACTTAATGACAATTTTTAAAAATTGCAATAGTTTTCTACTAGAGTAACAGTTGTTGCTAAGGACGAGATACTCAACGGGGTCTGGCATGTGCCGGCAAGCGGTTAAAGCCCCAGTGCAGCGCCCGCGGGTGTCGCGCCCCCTCGTCCCGCCGCTGCGCACGCGGCCCAGAACCCGGCCCCGGCGCGAAGCGAAAGCGAAAGCGGCGGCGCGGGACGCCCTCGCCGGGGGGAGTCGTGGGCGGACCGAGGGAAAAGGAGGCTGAGGCAGAGGGAGCGGGTTTCAGTCCTCAGCACTTCACGGGAAGACCTCCGGAGCTGCAGTCCCGAAGCCGCCGCCAGTGAGTTCGCCGCCAGTGAGCGAGGGAAACCTGGAGTGCTACCAGGGCGCATCCCAACCCGCCAGCCCCCCGCGTCCACCGCCCCCCGTGCCCCTGGCCCCCGGTGGTGGTGCTGGGGAGGGTGTAGGGGGCGGGGCAGGGGAGGCCCGGCTCTTCTCAGCGGCGGCTGGCGGGGCCGGTTTAGTTGGGGGCGGGGGGTGGTAGGGGGGCGGGGGGGGTGGGCGAGCGGGGGTGGAGGCCTTCGAAGGCCACGCTCCCCAGCTCCCTCCGACGGGCAGCGCGCCTTCTGTCCGGAGAGGGATGTGCTGATGGGCACGGGATGCCCAGGGGAGCTTTCAGGATAAGATCAGATAAAGTGAGAAGCCGAGTCGGCGGAGTGGGAGTGGGGAGCACAGGGACAAGGACCGGGCTTCCACCGCTGTAATTTCTCACCTTCTGTCCCACAGTCACACCATGCGGGTTCCTGACCTGAGGCCCTGGGCCGCCCTGCTGCTGGCGGACGCGGCTTTACTCTGGCTGCTTCAGGGGACGCTGGGGGCTCTGCTACCCCGAGGGCTTCCAGGCCTGTGGCTGGAGGGCACCCTGCGACTTGGAGGGCTGTGGTGCCTGCTGAAGCTGGGGGGACTGCTGGGATTCGTGGGGACACTGCTGCCCCCACTCTGCTTGGGGACTCCCCTGTACCTCTCCCTGAGGGCCCTGACCCCCGGGGCCTTGCGTGCCCCCCCAGTCAGAGTGGCCTCAGCCCCTTGGAGCTGGCTGCTGGTCGGGTGCGGGGCTGCAGCGCTAGGCTGGGCGGTGTGGGCCGTGCTGAGCCCCCCAGGAGCCCCGGAGAGGAAGCAGGGCCAGGAAAAGAGCAAAGCCTTGATGTGGCGCTTGCTGAGGCTCTCCAGGCCAGACCTGCCGTTCCTCGCCGCTGCCTTCTTCTTCCTTGTGGTTGCCGTGCTGGGTGAGTCAGGAGGAGGCTTTGGGAGTGGGAGGTGGGAAAGGTGCTCGGCACCAGCACGTTCGTTTCTCATCCTGCCTGGTCTTTCAGGTGATACAATAATCCCTTACTATGCTGGTCGCGTGATTGACATCCTGGGAGGTGATTTTGACCCTGAAGCCTTCGCCAGCGCCATCTTTTTCATGTGTCTCTTCTCCGTCGGGAGGTAGGTGATGGGCGATTGGGTTAGTTGCTAAGCCCCAAATCCTTACAGGGGCATGCATACGCCTAACTCTGTTCTCAGATACTTTTGTGCACAAAGCGCAAAATATTTAAAACTAAAATATGCATGTATTTATTTAGTCACCATTCTGTTCCCTGTATTCATTCTTTCATTTATTCATTCTCCGTTTTTGCCCACCATCTTTAAAGTTTATGTTACATTACTGTAGTACAAATACAGTGAATGTGGTACAAAAGGTGTTTGTGTATCAAATGAAATGTTTCTCAGTGGCCTCAACACTTTTATCTCCGTGAAATTCCAATTCTCCTTCGTCTTCTACCTCCCACTGTAAGTTTGTCTCTGAAGTTATCCTCTTGTTAGGGGCTTGTTTCTTCCTTTGACAACCTCCCCCCACCCCGTTGCCCCCCATCTTGTGACTCTGAAGTTGTTCCCTGACTCCTCTTTCCTCTTTTCCACTTCGTTTGTGTTCCCTCTCTTCTTAGACAGGAATCTGCGGTCAGCTAGCTAACTAAGGCTGGGACTAGGTTGAGCTGAGTGAGGCACCCAGGGCCGCAATTCAAGGAGTGTCTCACTCTCAGGGGCCTGCTGGTACCTCACTGTCCTCCCCCTAGAACCCGATGGCTCTCCTTTTAGGGTCGTACTTCATTCCGAATATCACAGAAGCCAATTCTTCGTTATGTCTTCATTTCATTCTTGCTGCCTTTTGTGGAAACCAATTACTCAAAAGTTTGTATTAAACTTAAAAAAAATAGCCCTGGCTGGTGTAGCTCAGTGGATTGAGCGCGGGCTGGGAACCAAGCGGTCCCGGTTCGATTCCCAGTCAGGGCACATGCCTGGGTTGCGGGCCAGGTCCCCGTGAGGGCCATGTGAGAGGCAACCATACATTGCTGTTTCTCTCCCTCTCTGTCTCCCTCCCTTCCCCTCTCTCTAAAAATAAATAATAAAAAAAAAAACTTAAAAAAAAATAGGTCCTCAATTCTCTTTGTTTCTCTGTAGCATTTGGCACTAGAATAATCTCTTATTATTGATCTCTTTCTCAAGTTAGCTTTTATGAACTCCCTGTCTACTTCCCAATCTACTCTCCTGACTCAGGTGAACTTTTCTCTTCTGGGCCCTTAAGTACGGACTTTTCTCATGACTCAGTCCCTTGATTTTTAAGAACATTTTTCCTATTGAGGGCAGTTCATTTCTGTAGGTGACTCCAAGATCCATAATTCCCTGTCCAGCTCCAGTCTTGTAATCCGTTTGCCTCCTTGACAGTCCCACCGGACAGCCCACTGTCATCTCACGCCCCACAGACCAGGGCTCCAAATACATCACACTCCCTCCTGGTCTTTTTGGAAGTGGCTTCCCCTCCTTATTCCCCTTTATGAGACCATCAGTATTGTACACTAAAGCATAAGTATCGCTGACGCCCTTCTCATGGTCAAAACTAGGTCTGTCATTTTCTGTTTTCAAAATGTTTCTTCTGTAGCTCCTTTCTCTTCATTCTTTAAAAAGTTTTTTTTTTGAAGAAGATTTTATTTACTTATTTTTAGAGAGAGGGGAAGGGAAGGAGAATGAGAGGGGGAGAAAAACAATTTGGGTTGCCTCTTGTGCACTCCCCACTGGGGATCTGACCCTCCAACCCAGGCATGTGCCCTGACTGGGAATTGAACCGGTGACCTTTTGGTTCGAAGGCTGGCACTCAATCCTTACCAGCCAGGGCCATTCTTTTATTTTATTTTATTTTTCACTTTATTTATTGTTGTTCAGTTACAGTTGTCTCAGCTTTTTCCCCATTGCTTACCCCTCCCTGGTCCTCGCCCCACTCCCACAGTCAATCCCCCCTCCCCCGCCAATTGTCCGTGCCCATGAGCCCTCTATTCTTGTTCCTTTGCTGCCCCTTCCCCTTCTTTGTCCCATTGTTCCCTTCCCTCCTCCCCTCTGGTCACTGTCAGTTTGTTCTTTTTCTTTTTCCCCCATCTGCTCCCTGACATTGAGACACAGGTTTCCAAGAGAGCTTGTCAACTGGACACACTTTCCTCAGTACACTAAGAAAACTGCGGGTCTGATGGCTTCATCCAGGGCTGTCACTCCCTGTAACGGAGGCACTGTTGTGTAACGGTTCACAGCTACAGGTCAGCCCTCCAGCTCCAAACCCCAACTTCTGTATCTGACCAGTTGTGAGACCTTTGCAAATCTGCATAACCTGTACAAAGGTGGGGCTTACGATGGTGTCCAATTAACAGTGCTGAAATGAAGATTAAAAGGTAAAATGTAAATGCCATGCTGAACAGAGTCCCTGGCACAAAAGAAAGACTGGATAAACATTAGCCATTCATATTATTAAATCCTCAATGATAATTATTTATCTTTTCTCCTACCTACATTTAGAAATATTTTTAACAAATCAAATAATTATTGGAGTGCTAAAGTAATATTTAAGAAAAAGTAATTTGGTTTCATCTGTCTAAGCCTGGCTGCTGGTTATTGGAAGGGCTCGTGAAAATAACATCTGGCCTCAGTTTTTAATTTTCAGCCTCAGGCTTACTTTTTAGTCCCTATCAGCAACAATCTGGCGTTGTTCTGATGTCTGCACGCAGTTCGCCCAACTTTCTGTTGCTGCTGTTATCACAAGAGCTAAATTGATATGTGTGAATTTAAGAATATTCTTAGGTACGAGCTTCCTGTGATTAATTAATACTGTCTTTTGTTACAAATCAACCTTTAGGGCCATAACATTTCTCTTTGGCCTGTTTCCTCTACTTCTATTAATGAAGGTAGAGCAAAATCCACATGCCGTCTTTAGGACTTAAAATAATTAATTATGTGTGCAGTTACCACCCAAAATATAATTTCCAACCTTCCCAGCCTTTGTGTGAGTTTTAGTGCAAGATGCCCCAACTGATTTCAAAATTTTCATAATTTTTTCTCAGAAGTCCCAGATTTATCGTAAGTCAAAAGCCAAGCAATCAGTGAGTTACACATACCGTGCATCATAGTGCGTTTGTCAGTGTCGTTAATGGGAATCAATATTCGTGAGCAGCACTTGGTCTATGTGCTAAATAAACCCTAATTAGGAGTATACTTCATTGAAGTTCTGCCTCCAAACTCAGGTCAGTCAGTCAGTCAGCAAGAGGACACTGACAAGCAGAGTGGGTGCTTCAGTGTCACAGCTGATTATTGTGAGAAACTGAAGAAATCAGTCAAACGAGTACAGACCTTCTAAGCCTGGTTTAAAGGCTTTTTAAACTGTGAGGCGGTTGTCAGTTTTGTGGCTCATTTTCACTGTTACACTGAAGTTCACTGGGTGCCTATGGAATGCCAGGCACCTCTCACGTTTCACTTGATGTCATCCTTACCGCAGTCCCGGCTGGTATATTTGGTACTATTGTTAAAGTGAGTGAACTGAGAGTCCAGTTTGTTCTTAATTTCACTGTCTCTTGTTATATTTTGCTCATTTGCTTGTTTTGTTGATTAGGTTCCACTTACAGGTGAGATCGTATGGTATTTGTCTGTCACCACCTGGCTTATTTCACTTAGCATAATGTTCTTCAGATCCATCCATGCTGTCACGAAGGGTAGGAGTTTCTTCTTTCTTTCTGCTGAGTAGCATTCCATTGTGTAAATGTACCCGTTTTTTTGATCTACTCATTTACTGATGGGCCCTTAGCCTGTTTCCAGCACTTGGCTATTGTAAATAATGGTACTATGACCATTGGGGTGCATGGGTTCTTTTGAATTGGTGATTCAGGATTCTTAGGATATAGTCCCAGCAGTGGGACCGCTGGATTGAAAGGCAGTTGCATCTTTAGTTTTTCAAGGAAATTCCATACTGTTTTCCACAGTGCCTGCACCAGTCGGCATTCCCACCAACAGCGCACTAGGGTTCCCTTTTCTCTTCAACCTCTCCAGCACTTGGTGTTGGTTGATTTCTTTATGATGGCCATTCTGACTGGTATGAACTGGTATCTCATTGTGGTTTTAATTTGCATCTCTCTAATGGTTAGTGATGCTAAGCATCTTCTCATATGTTTCTGGGCCCTCTGTATGTCCTTCTTGGAGAAGTATCTGTTCAGGTCCTTTGCCCATTTTTGAATTGGATTGTTTGATTTCTTGGTGTGGAGTTGTGTGAGTTCTTTATATATTTTGGAGATCAAACCCTTGTCTGAGGCATCAGCAGCAAATATGTTTTCCCACACAGTGGGTTCCCTTTCCATTTTGTTGATGTTTTCTTAAGCCGCGCAGAAGCTTTTTGGTTCGATGTAGTCTCATTGGTTTAGCCTTTCCTTCCCTTGCCCTGGGGGACGTATTGGTGAAATACTGCTGTGTGGGATAGCCGACATTTTCCTGCTTATGTTCTCCTCTAGGACTTTTATAGTGTCATGACTTATATGTAAGTCTTTTATCCATCTTGAATTTATTTTGGTGTATGGTATAAGTTGGTAGTTTAGTTTCATTTTTTTGCATGTACTTGTCCAGATCTCCCAACATCATTTATGGAAGAGGCTCTTTTTACTCCATTTTATGTTCCCATCACCTTTGTTAAATATTAACTGACCATATTGACGTGGCTTTATTTCTGGGCTCTCTATTCTGTTCCATTGGTCTATGTGTCTGTTCTTATGCCAGTACCAGGCTGTTTTGATTACAGTGGCCTTGTAATATAGTTTGATATCAGGAATTGTGATCCCTCCTGCTTTGTTCTTTCTCATAATTGCTGAGGCTATTCAGAGTTGCTTATGGTTCCATATAAATTTTTGAAATGTTCTATATCTGTGAAATATATCATTGGTATTTTGATATATTTGCATTGAACTTTGCAATTGCATTGTAGATTGCATTGAATTTATGAATTGCTTTGGGTAATATGGAAATTTTAATGATGTTAATTCTTCCAATCCATGAATATGTTACATGCTTCCATTTATTTGTGTTTTCCTTAATTTCTTTCTTCAGTGTTATGTAGTTTTCTGAGTACAGGTCTTTTTCCTCCTTGGTTAAGTTTATTCCTAAGTATTTTATTTTTCTTGTTGCTATGGTAAAAGAAATTTTTTCCCTAATTTCTGTTTCTGATATTTCATTGTTGGTGCACAAAACTGCCTTCGATTTTTGAATTTTGACTTTGTATCCCACTGTTTTGCCAAATTCATTTATTAAGTCAAATAGTTTTTTTGGTGGAGTCTGTAGGGTTTTCTATGTACACTACCATATCATCTGCAAACAGTGACAGCTTTACTTCCTCCTTCCAAATTGGATGCCTTTTATTTCTTTTTCTTGTCTGATTACTTGGCTAGAACTTCCAATACTATGTTGAATAGAAGTGGTAAAAGCATTCACCCTCGTCTTGTGCCTGACTTACAGGGAAAACTTTTAAATTTTGACTCTTGAGTATGATATTGGTTGTAGGTTTCTCGTAAATGGCCTTTATTATGTTGAGAAATGCTCCCTCTGTTCCCACTTTGCTGAGTGTTTTTATCATAAATGGATGTTGTACCTTATCGAATGCTTTTTCTGCATCTATTGATATGATCATGTGATTTTGTCTTTTGTATTGTTTATGTGATGTGTTACGTTTATTGATTTGCAAATATTGTACCATCCTTGCATCCCTGGGATGAATCCCACTTAATCATGGTGTGTGATCTTTTTAATGTATTGCTGGATTTGCTTTGCCAGTATTTGTTGAGGATTTTACCATCTGTTTTCTTCAGTGATGTTGGTCTGTAGTTTTCTTTCTTTGTTGTGTTCTTTCTCTTCATTCTCATTGTGATCACCAAAGTCCATACCATCATCTTATCTCCTAACAGGTTTCTAAACATAGTAACTAGATTTGTATGAGAAACCCATATTTTGTAAAATACCTGCTTCCATGTTTTCACATTTTCCCTTCACATTTTATTGTAAAAGTCTGGTTGGTCTAAGTTGTCCAGCTCCGGGGACTGTAGTGATGGGGAGCAGCATGCCTAGGGCTCAGGAGCTCGGGAGGGCAGGGAGTTCATTGCCGTGGTTCCCACAGCGAAGTGTCCGAAGTATCCGGGCCTGGGAAGGACTTTGAGGTTGGGAAGTAAAAGGACCGAGGCAGATGGGAAGCCTGGATGGAGGGTAGCTGGGGGAGGCCTTGTCAGTCACAGCCTGTTTCTATGTACAATGTCTTTTCACTTCTGTTGTATTCTTCCCTGTTTCTGGCACGGAGGGAGTGCCACAAATACTGGTGAGTTGCATGGGTTAAGGGTCAGGATTTGTTCTCATGTAGAGCTCACCGTGCCCCCTTTTCTTCCTTTGTTTATTTCTGCCCCTCTTGCCACCCTCCCTCTCCTGTTTGTTTTTCTCCTGCTTCCCACTGCATACTTCCCCCAACTTCTGTTTCTTTTCATTCTGTGCTTTCTCCTCTGTTTCCCTCCCTCTCTGGTCTATGTCCCCTTCATTCCCCTGTCCCCCACCCTGCAGCTCACTATCCGCAGGCTGCCGAGGAGGCTGCTTCCTCTTCACCATGTTCAGAATCAACTTGCGGATCAGAGAGCAGCTTTTCTCCTCCCTTCTGCGCCAGGACCTCGGTTTCTTCCAGGAGACCAAGACAGGTGGGGCCTGGAGAACAGGTGTGGGGTTCCCCTGCACCCGCACACAGCCTGTCCCCTCACCTGCACCTGTCTCTCTGAAAGTGAGGGAGGCTGCTCAGAGGAGGGGACCGTGTCAGAGGGGAAGGTCTGGAGGGAATTTCTGGGGGTTTAATTGCACAGGGCTTCCCTGTCTGCTGTGTCTTGCCCAGGGGAGCTGAATTCACGGCTGAACTCCGATACCAAACTGATGAGCTCCTGGCTTCCTCTTAATGCCAATGTGCTCCTGCGAAGCCTGGTGAAAGTGGTGGGACTGTACGGCTTCATGTTCAAGCTGTCGCCTCGGCTCACCTTCCTGTCTCTGCTCGATGTGCCTCTCACGATAGCGGCCGAGAAGGTGTACAATGTCCGTCGTCAGGTATATGTGGCTGCTAGGGAACCCCAGGGAAGAATTGGTCCTGGGGATCTTCTCTTCTCAGCCCTCAGAGCAGCAGCTCTGACACTTCAGAAGGTCCACGCCCCCAGGGGCTGCATGCAACTGTGTGTGTTTGAGAGAGGGAAGGAAGGAGGGAAGACACGGTGTTCCGGGAAAGGATGATTGTCATCAGATTCTCAAAGGAGTTTGTACATACCTCCCCCACAAAAGATTAAAACTGCCATCTTAGAGGATTTTAGGTAGAGTTTTCCCTTCATAATCAGAGCAGAAGGTAGTGTAGAGAAAGTAGGACATGCAGGCAGGAGGGCCTGAGTCTGAATATTAGCTATACCTTCTCTCTCTTTTGAAAAAAATTTGAGGTAAAAGATGCATAATGTAAAATTTACCATTGTAAACTATTTTTTAAAAAGATTTTATCCACCTGTTTTTAGAGAATGAGGAAGGGAGGGAGAAAGAGAGGGAGAGAAACATCAATGTCTGGTTGCCTCTCGCGTGGTCCCCCACTGGGGACCTGGCCTGCAACCCAGGCATGTGCCCTGACTGGGAATCTAACTGGTGACCCTTTGTTTCGAAGTCTGGCACTCAGTCCGCTGAGCCACACCAGCCAGGGCTGTGAACTACTTTTAAATGTGCCATTCCGGTGGTATTAAATATACTCACGTCGTTGTGCAACCACCATCACCATCCATCTGCAGAACTCTTTTCATCTTCCCGTAGTGAAGCTTGGTACCCATTAACCACTCCCCATTTCCCTCTCGTCCACCCCCTGGCAACCGCCATTCTGCTTTCTGTCTCTGTGAATTTGATGACTTACATATCCTATAAATGGGTTCATACATATTTGTCTTTTTGTGACTGACATTTTATTTAACACAATGTTTTCAAGGTTCATCCATGTGGTCGCATGTGTTAGAGTTTTTCTCCTTTTTAAGGCTGAATATTATTCCATCAATGCAGACAGCACATTTTATTTATCCAGCCATCTGTTGATGTACACTTGGGTTGCTTCCACCTTTTGGCTATTGTGAATAATATTACTATGAACATAAACACACAAATATGTTTGCATCCTTGCTTTCAATTCTTTTGGGCATATACCCAGAAGTAGGATCGCTGGGTTGCACGGTAACTTTAGTTTTAATGTTTGGAGGGCTAACGTGCAGTTTTCCACAGCGGCTGCACCATTTTACATTCCCGCCAGCATTGCACAGGGTTTGGTTCAGTTTTTCCACATCCTTCTCTGACACTTATCTCCTGTGTTTTTTATTACATTTCTTGCACTTATTTATTTTATAACTGTAAGTTTGTACCTTTTGACCACCTTCGTCCACTTTTCCTGCCCTCCACACTTGCCTCTGGTAACCACAAATCTGATCTCTTTTTCTTTGATTTGATGTTTTTGGTTTTTTTTTTTAGATTCCACTTATAAATGGGCTCACACAGTTTTTGTCTTTATCTGACTTATCTCACTTAGCATAATGCCATCAAGGTCCCTGTTGTTGCAAAAGGAAGGATTTCCATTTTTAATGGCTGAATATATACATATCACTTAAAATAACCACCTTAATGACTGTAAGGTGATATCTTACTGTAGTTTTGATTTGCATTTCCCTAATGATTAGTGAGGTTGAGCATCTTTTCAAATGCTTATTGGCCATTTTTATATCTTTTTTGTAGAAATGTCTATTCAGGTCCTTTGTTCATTTTTAAATTGGATTATTTTTAAATTGTTGAGTTGTAGGAGTTCTTTTTTTTTTTAATAATTACTTTATTGTTTTTCAATTACAGTTGTCTGCATCCTCTCCCCTCCCCTCCCCCACCCCCTCCAACCCCACCTCCCTTCCCTGCCTCCCTCCTCCCCCTTGGCTCTGGCCATGTGTCCTCCATAGTGGCTCCTGAAAACCCTTCTCCCCATTGTCCCCCCCCCCCCCGCCCCATCCCCCCTGGCCACTGTCAGACTGTTCTTAATTTCAATGTCTCTGGTTATGTTTTGCTTGCTTTTTTCTTTTGTTGATTATGTTCCATTTAAAGGTGAGATCATGTGGTATTTGTCCCTCACTGCCTGGCTTACTTCACTTAGCATAATGCTCTCCAGTTCCATCCATGTAGGAGTTCTTTATATGTCTTGTGTATAATCCCTTCATCAGCTGTAAGTAAATGTTTTCTTCTCTGTCCTGTTCTGTGGATTTCCTTTTTACTCTGTTGATAGAATCCTTTGATGCACAAAATTTTTTAATTTTGATGAAGTCTAATTTATTTTTATTTTGTTACCTTTGAATTTATTTATTTGTAATTATTTTTTTATAAATATATTTTATTGGTTATGCTATTACAGTTGTCCCATTTTCCCCCTTTATTCCCCTTCGCCCCCCCTCCCACCAGCAATAACCCCCCTTAGTTTATGTCCATGGGTCGTACACATAAGTTCTTTGGCCTCTCCATTTCCCATACTGTTCTTAACCTCCCCCTGTCTGTTTTGTACCTACCATTTATGCTTCTTATTCCCTGTACCTTTTCCCCATTCTCACGTCTCCCTCTCCCTGCTGATAAGCCTCCATGCGATTTCCATTTCTGTGATTCTGTTCCTGTTCTACTTGTTTGCCTTGTTTTTTTTTTTAGGTTCAGTAGTTGATAGTTGTGAGTTTATTGTCATTTTACTGTTCATATTTTTTATTTTCTCCTTTTTCTTAGATATGTCCCTTTAACATTTCATATAATAAGGGCTTGGTGATGATGAACTCCTTTAACTTGACCTTATCTGGGAAGCTCTTTATCTGCCCTTCCATTCTAAATGATAGCTTTGCTGGATAGAGTCATCTTGGATGTAGGTCCTTGCCTTTCATGACTTCAAATACTTCTTTCCAACCCCTTCTTGCCTGCAAGGTTTCTTTTGAGAAATCAGCTGATAGTCTTATGGGAACTCCTTTGTAGGTAACTGTCTCCTTTCTCTTGCTGCTTTTAAGATTCCCTCCTTATCTCTGATAAGGGTACATACCAAAGGGTAATGTAATTATGATATGCCTTGTTGTGTGCTTCCTTGGGTCCAACCTCTTTGGACTCTCCGAGCTTCCTGGACTTCCTGGAAGTCTATTTCCTTTCCCAGATTAGGGAAGTTCTCCTTCATTATTTTTTGCTCAATTTCTTGCTCTTCCTCTTCTCCTTCTGGCACCCCTATAATTTGGATGTTGGAATGTTTATTGTCCCTGAGGTTCTTAAGCCTCTTCTCATTTTTTTGAATTCTTGTTTCTTCATTCTTTTCCGGTTGAATGTTTGTTTCTTCCTTCTGGGTCCAAATCTTTGATTTAAGTCCAAGTTTCTTTCCCTTCACTGTTGTTTCCTGTATATTTATCTTTATTTCACTTGGCATGGCCTTTATTTTTTCCTCTATTTTTTGACCATATTCAACCATTTCTGTGAGCATCCTGATTATCAGTGTTTTGAACTCTGCATCTGATAGGTTGGCTATCTCTTCATCTTAGTTCTGTTTTTGGAGTTTTGATCTGTTTTTTCATTTGGGCCATATTTTTATGTCTCAGTGCACATTTTAAGTTGTAAGAGGTGGAGCCTTAGGTATTCACCAGGGCGGGACAGCCCACTTCACTGCATTGTGGTGCTGTATGTGGGAGAGGGGTCCAAGAGGGCACAATGCTACTTGCTCGGCTCTCAGCCAGCTTTCTGTCACTTCCCCCACCATCCACAAACAAATTGGGGCCTTCTGGTGCTGATTCCCTGGTGTGTGGGCTTGTGTACATTCTAGGCCCCTGTGTGTCTCTCCGGCAAACTCTCTTGTGAGGCTGGGTGTTTCTCCTGCCGCTGCAATTCCCACAGGTTTTCACAGCCAGAGGTTTTGAGGTTTTATTTCCCATGCTGAAACCCTGGGTTTCATGGTCTGTCTCGCTCTCCAGTTGTTCTTCCTGGCTTATCCACGTGCAGATGTCGGACCACCCCGTCTGCCAGTTACTGCCTTGCCGCTGTGCATCCTCTTCGCCCCGGCTGCCCATCTCCACCCCTCCTACCAGTCTGAATGAGCGTTTCTTCTTTAACTCTTTGGTTGTTGGACTTCCATACAGTTTGATTTTCTGGCATTTCTGGTTATTTTTTGTTTTTAAATTTGTTGTTCTCCTTCTGGTTGTGCGAGGAGGCAAAGTGTATCTACCTACACCTCCATCTTGGCCGGAAGTGTTACATGTGATTTTAGTGTCATAGCCAAGAAACATTTGCCAAATTGAGTGTCATGAAGCTTTTCCTCTGTGTTTTCTTCTAAGGGTTTTATAATTTTAGATTTGATGATTTTAGGTCTACATCTTTGAGCCATTTTAAGCTACATCTCCATCTTCTGTTAACTAGCTATGGCTCCTTGGGAAACCACTCCTTCTCTCTTCATTCAGACATAAGAATGGTGTGGAGTAGCTTAAGTGAAGGTAAAAAAAAAACTGTGCATCTCCTATATTAACTAGCATTGAGAGCTCCATGATAATTTGTTCTCACCCTCCTTCACTCTCATTATTCCTCCCTAAAATAAATAGGGAAATAGAGGGAAAGAAGATAGTTTGCTATTATTAGGTACATTGGGGAGCATCCACGGGCTGGAGTGGGACATAAGGTTTGCTGTCTTCTGCCGAGTGAACTCCGT
>PVJI01014827.1:0-42540 GCA_004026765.1 Micronycteris hirsuta
TTATTATTTTCCAAGGTAGTATTTTGCATACAGATATCCTTACAACTTTCTGGAGTTACAGTTTTAATGCATAAGCATAAATAAAATAATTAAAAACCTTTATGTAGATATGTAGTTTCTACTACCCATGCATGATGCACACCTTATTTTTCCCTCAAAATTTTGGGCAAAAAAGTGTGCATTACACATGGCAAAATATGGTATGGCTGTATCACTAAATTAAAGGGATCTGGATTTTTAATAAGTTATAGCTATTAATCAATATGTATAAATGTATATTTGTACATTTATCAAAGAAAATCAATGAAAGTTCAAGAGTTGCATATATTTTGGAAAATTTGGTATTCTACATCGATTGCTTTAATATCCATTATAACTTAGTTCTCATCACCAGTCTGCTAATCACTAGAGAGGTTCTTCATGTAACCAGTCTCTGTCTAATGGATGAGGGGCTGGATGAGGTGATTTTAAAGATATATAGAACTATGAAATTCTATGATTATAAATTATTTCTTACCCTTTTATACTTTTTAACATTCCTATACTTCAGTGAGCCAAAGTAGAAATTATTGTTGGAGATACACACCAAATATAGGTTAGGGTAAAATTAAAACAAAAGAAAATAAAATTACTAGACTTTCAAAGAAATCTTGGGAAGTCTATAGAAAATATTATACAATTAAAATAAGATTAAAATACAACTACTATCTGGCTGATTATAATATTTCAACTTCTATGCCAATTTATATACTTACCTCATTATTCTGAATTATAGATAAAAATGATAGTAAGTGAGAAGCCTATGGGCACAAATTTATAAGGGAATGAATATATGGGTTAAATTTTAATTCCTAAAGCTTGTAATCAGAATAGGCATTGAAAATGTATTATTTGATTATTTTAATTTATTGACAAAATTAGTTCAGGGTTAGGAAATGAAATATGTCATGAAAACTTAGTTACATTAAAAAATATTTCAAAACATCCAGAAAAATCTACACCAAATAGGACTAAAATAAGTTTTGTAATAATAAATATAAAAAGAGTGTTTATACTGGAAATTAACACATATATTCAATAAAGATATTTAGATAATTTGTAAAGCAGTTGCCAGAATATTTACATATTTATTACCAATAAGTGACAATAAAGTTGGATCATCTCTGAAACAGTGGGCATAATACAGCTATATTTTCCTCTTGTAAGAGTGAAGCATCGTTGCCTCTTCCCTTAAAGTACAAGTGTAATTAAGATCATGTTCAATTTAATTATCAAAGTTTTTTAAGCCAAATAAATCTAATTCATTTTAAAGAGCAATTTATGTGCTGGGTAATAAGCATGACGCATTGGCTCCTCAGGTGAAGCAGACAGATAAAGATGGCTATATTTAATTTTTAAGAGATGTGACACATAACCTAATAACTGACCTTAAGTAAGAAATCTCTGCAATTATATAAACCAGAGAGCTTCTAATATGTGAAATAAAGCCTTCTGGGTAACTAATATTCTGAGCGTTTTATTACTGAATTGGAGCAGGCAAAGCTGACAAGCAATGGGATTAAGCAAAGGGCACAGAGGGCGCATCCTAGTGCTTAACTGCCAGAGGCAGCGTGACGTAACAGAGCCCCCTCCGTTCCAATACACCAAAGGAACGTTCACTTCCTATTTTACCATTGCCAAGTACTGTTTCATAAATGGAAATAAGCTTTCATCTTATGCACTGTATCATGTTGACATTCTTGAAATGCACCTAAAAGCCTCCAAGTCCTTAAAATTATACTATATTTATTGTGTTCGTTCAAGAAACAATACAATAGGTATTACTTGATTACTATTTTTGTGTTGTGAGCTGTTCTATTTTACAGGCAGTTAAAATACTTCTAATTTCTTGGTTAAGAGTAAATGGGACGTATGTGTAGGTAGTGGAACCATTATGAACATTGATTGGGCTTACACTTCCGCCAGCATCATTCTTATCTAATCTTTACAAGGAAGGGTGGTTGAAAAAAGTTGTAGTATAAACTGTGGATCCAAAAGTCATATCACTGAATTAAGAGTTCATACATGTAAAGAAATTAAGCATATAAACATATTAAAACTAGAGCATCCTACAATCTCTGATATTAAAACATGTAATCATTTATAAAACAGAAACTTGAATTGATATAATCAAATCATATGAGTTCTTATAGGTTGTAGTTTCTGATTGCTGACCTTCTTCATAATTAATTAATATGTACAGCAAAATAAACAATTAAATAATTAGACCAAATGTATTTCAACTATTCTGTGCATTCATTTTCTAATTTTAATATAATTTACTAGAAAGTTTTAATTAAACATGTTTCCCAAGATTTTAAAGTATGCAAATGCATATTTCCATTGAGAATTTTACACCTGTTTTATTATAATTTTTCATATTCACTGTTATTCTCTCCTATAATTCAATAATAGATCTTTCCACTTTTATTACTAATAAATGTGTCTACTTATGTTATCAAGCATTAAAATTATTTCTTTAAGGTTATGCCTTAACAGCTCTAAATCTAGCCAATCATTCTATTAAATTGCTGACTGAAGGCAGGTAAGGGATATAATTCAGGAACTACAATGGCTCTATATTTAGACTGACAACTTGGTTCATTCTTCACATAAACTGAATTTATCTAATAGTTCACACATTCTGCTTTCTGAATAGCAGGCAATTTTTGACTGACATGCAATTGCCTGATAATTCACATGTAAGTACCTAAGTAGAGACAGGCCAAATATTGCATATAATTCAGCCCTCAAGGACTAAAGCAATGGTTCTCTTACCACTTTTAATAAACCTATGCAGGAATTTTGAACAAATGTATATGTTCTTAACTTAAAATTTTAATAATTTAATAATATGATACATTGTTGGGCAAAATAAAATTTAAAATTAGTTAATTTGTTACTTTGCTGGATGAAAGTAAGTTTTCACTGATAAACTTTTGAAACAACCTTATAACATTTTATGGTTGAATTGATTTAACACGTAAATGAATATCTGGAATATTTAACTATATTTACTATAACTACCACCTATAAATTTGAAGATTATCTACAATCATTCAGAGAACTATACTTCCTTTCACCCTAACATATAAATACATGCATATGCAAATCTATCAATACATACGCATATATAAGAGAGGACCCAAAAAACCTGAAATTTATTTATTTAAAAATTGTGTATTTGTTTTTATATTTTTAAACTCCAGTCACCTTTAAAGTACCTCCATTTGATGCAACACATGTACTGAGACTTTTTTCCACTGCTCAGAACAGTTTTTGAACTTGTTGATCTTGATCCCTTTTAGTACTTCTGCCATTTTTGGTCTCACCTCTTCTACATCAGCAAAATATTTCCCTTTGTGGACTTTTTTCATCTGGAACCAAAAAAAATGTTGCTTGGGGAGAGATCCAGTGAATAGGGAGGGTGGGACAAGGGGGTCATACTGTTTTTGGACAAAAACTGCTGAACACACAGCGGGGTGTGGACAGGCGTGCTTGCCAATCACCCATCAGGAAGTAGGCAAACATGTTGAAAGAGTCTTCAAAACAAAATCACTGAAGTAGAACACAGCCTCTCACAACAATGCCAGCTAGTACTCTGGTACAGATGGCTTCCTAGAACACTCACCTAGCAGGGGGAAGCCTGTAGTACAAGGAGCCCACCCCCCAGAAGATAATTCTGATTGTTTGGGGTCTCCCCTTGTATATAAACATATGTGTATACATACACTTATATATATATAAGTGTATGTATACACTTAAGACACAAGTTAGGATACAGCTTAAATAAGTGACCAAATTAATATATTGCATTTAATACCTCCAGTTTGATATTTTATACTTTTAAAACATACTCTATATCGCTTCATGTCTTTTATATCTATTTCCATCATTTTTCTTACAAATAGGCATCATTGCAAATCTGTATTGTTTACATATATCACACAAAGCAACAAAAATGTAGTAATAATAATATTGAGGATAAAATTTACTTCTGACAGATACGACCTTTGTGTATTAATGTACAATTAGCATTTGTATAGTCAGTGTTTTAATTATGTAATTTACCAGTTTCATCTAATTTTTACTAGCAATAAAAACTTGAATTAACTTGGGAACTTGAAACTCTAATCACTATGCAGGTATTAAGTTTTATGATGCCATTTATATTCTATGACTAATTTGGTTCCTTTATTTTATTACTTATTTTATTTCTTTTCCTTTTATTGAACTTATTGGGGTGGCACTGGTTAACAAAATTATCAATGTTTTAGGTGCACAGTTCTTCAGTGCGTCAACTGTATACTGTGCTGTGTATCCATCGCTCCACGTCAAGTGTCTGTCTATCACCATTTATCCCCCCTACTCATTTCATTTCTCAAGTGTATAAAGATGTTCAATGACCTACATAAATATTTGGTACTACTCAAAAATGATATTCTCTGTTCATATATCTTCAAATAAGATAGATCCACTATTGAACTTATCTTCTATAATAACAAAAATCTTATTTCTTGTAAAACATCTTTGAATTAATCCTTTTCATAAAGAGTTTAAAAAGTAAAAATTTATGAGTGGCTAATGGCATTTTAATTTTTTGAAATAGTTTTATTTGGAGGCAGGTTTATTTCAAAGAAAATATTAATGTTTGTAATTCTTGAAAGAAAATGCTGTTGTCTGTTTAACTTGCTATATTTGAACCTTCCTATACAACTGAGATTACTTATTTACAATCTTCTAAACAACGGTAATTTTAGCCAAAAATTACCAAATATATAGGTTAAGTGAGGATGGCAAATAATAATATTATTGATATTTTATAAACAAATGTTGAGGGAAAGGGGGCCATGAAATGTTTACATATTCTTTCCAAGATCAGTTTTAATCTGTTCAGTTATTTTTCTAAGGTCTAGAAGTTAGGCCTATGGATGATGGTTTTATATGGTAGTCCACCTTTATCTGAAGTTTCAGTTTTTGTAGTTTCAGTAATCTATGATCAACCCCAGTCCAAAAATATTAATGGAATATTCAAGAAATGAACAATCGCTAAGGTTTGAATTCCATACCATTCTGAGCAGTGTGATGAAATCTCCCCTTGCCCCATTCTGTTCTGTCCGGGATTCGAACCATCCCTTTGGTCAGGGTACCCATGCTGTAGACACTCCACCTGCCGCAGTCACTGAGTAGCCCTCTTGGCTATCAGACCACTGTGATGTTGCAGTGCTTGTTTTTAAGTAACCTTGGCTTTACCTAACAATGGTGCCAAAGCAATTCATATAACTTTTATTAGAGAATATTGTTAAAATTGTTTCATTTTATTATTAGTTATTATTATTAATATTCTATTGTGCCTAATTTATAAATTAAGCTTTATTATCAATACAAATGCATAAGAACAACACAGTATGTATAGAGTTTGATATTATCTGAGGTTTCAGGAGCCACTGGGGGTCTGGAATATATTGCCATGAATAAAGGAGAACTACTGTACTTGATTAGTTTTCTTATCATCATCATGGGAGTATTTTTATGTTTTTAAAATTGTCAATTGCCATCTACCAAGTTTACCTGTGTCTTTTATACAAAATGAAAATCAGTGAATAAACATTTTTTCCAACATCTATGCAAGTGTGTAAGAAAATGAAGAAAATTTAACCTGTGTAATATGTGGAATAGATCAGAAAACTGATCAATTTTTTCCTAAAGAAATAAAAATATGATGTCAAGAAACATGTATAAAGGACACATGGACAAAGCCAAAGGGGGGTAGGATTGAGATGGGAGGTGGAGATGCCTGGGGTGGGGGGAAATGGAGACAACTCTACTGGAACCACAATAAAAGAGAAAGAAACAATAAAAATGTAATTCTCAAAAAAGGAAATAAAAATATGATGGCTTTAAGAGTAAAATATTTTCGAAGTGAATATGTAATTCTGCAACTGAATCAATTTGAACTTTGCAACATGTCTGAAATACAAGCAATTTGCTTGCACTGGGTAGAATTTTAATTCAACCTTTGCTCAATGCTATGCCCATCAAAGTTCTAATGGCATTTTTACAGAAATAGAAAAAGCAATCTTAAAATTCATAAAGAATCAAAAAGAACCCTGAGTAACCAAAACAATCCTGACAAAAAGTAAAATCCCAAAGCTGGAGACTTCACACTCCCTGATTTCAAAAGTATTACAAAGCTAACAGTAATCAACTGGCATAAAGACATATTATCAGCAGAACAGAAGAACGAGCCCCTAAATAAACTCATGTCTAAGTGATTTTGCCAAGGCCGTTGAAGCTACACAGCTGGAAAAGAACAGGCTTTAAAACAAATGATGTTGGGAAAACCTGAAATTCATATGCAAAAAGAACTGGACAGATCCTACACTACACAAAACTCAATTCAAAATGGATTAAAGACTTAAATGTAAGATCTGCAACTAGAAGAGTCTTAGAAGAAAGCAAAAGAGAAAAGCATCATAACAAAATATTGGCAATAATTTCTTAAATATGACACCAAAAGCACAAATAACACAAGTGAAAACTGACCAATGGGACTACGTCAAACTAAAAACCTTTTACACAGCAAAGGAGAAAACAGGATTTGAAGAAAACTTATGAAATATCTGATAAGGGTTTTATCTTCAAAATATATGAGACTCTATAACTCAGCAGAAAAAAAAAATTAACTCACTTATAAATAGGCAGAGAATTTGAAATATTGCACCAAAGAAGATATACAAATAAATGGCCAACAGATACATGAAGAGATGCTCAACATCGCTAATCATCAGGGAAATGCAAACCAAAACCACAACGAGACATCACCTCACACCTCCGCTACTCGCTGCTCTTTCTATTGCTAGGTTGAAGTCATCTCTAGTTCCTTTAAAACTTTATGATTCTTAATGTCACTTTCAATTATTTTATCATTACTTTCCAATATTACATTGATAATACCTTAATGGCAAAAACAAAACAAAACCTTAAACGATGTTATATTTCCTGGAATGTGCTACCTTAATGAAAAAAAATAGCAATTTTCTTACAGTCCTCAAAAAAAAAGTTCTTAATTAAAAATTGCTTTCTAAATGTAACCCTTCACATGTATAGATTATATGCACAGATACAAAGTTATGTCTTGTCTTAAGATGGAGCATTGTATATGACTATTCAAAACCCCTAAGATGATTTATTATTAATTTTACAGAATAAAATTAGCAAATTCTGCCACAGCACATACAGCTGCCCGTGTCTGTCTTTCTCATCACAGCAAACATCTCAGGGAATTTTCTAACTTTTTTTTTGTTTATCATATTAGAATTTAAAATGCACTATACATAAAAAAGAATTTAACAAATTTGTTGATTTAGAGCATAAATGTTCTGGGAATACCAAGAACTGCTTAGATAAAATAGGTTAATCATGTGAGTTAGATATTAAACAACTCACCATCTTAATAAGTTAAGTCTGTCAAAAATAAGCTTCTTTATCCTTGGGTCTAAAATTTTAATCATACTGATTTCTACAACGTATGAGTAAATGAGAAAAATGATTTTTGACACTTTCTAAAAACCCAAGAAACAAGACTGTCTATATTTGTTAGAGAAGGCAAAGAAGAGGTATGTCAACTTATATCCCTTAAGCTTCACAGTAGACCATGAATAATGAGATATGTGGGAGATACCCCCTTACCTTTTCTGAAATCTGCAGCTTTTATTAGATGGCATGGAAAATTGGTTACTCAATTAGTTTATTAGTCCAACGTGATTAGAGGAGAAAAAGACAATTTTTGCATTTCCAAGTTAAAAGATGAGACTATTGATATCTTAACTATGTTGTTAAATAGAAACACAACTAAACAAAATCTTCATATTAACAGAGATAATAAATAAAATAAGTAAGCTATAAGTTGCCCTATATAAATAAATGAATTTCTAGGCTGATGATATTTCATGCTAGAGAACATATTTTTATTTAAAGAACGAAGGCAACTTCTCTGAGAGTGGCTAGATATTATATTGAACTTGTAAATAAAAATCTTAGTTTGCTTTTGAAGTTGTCTTGGGTGGGAGATATGAGGCAGGGGGACAACTGTAACCTGAACAACAATAAAAAACAAAAATAATAATAAAATAAAATAAAATAGAGTCAGACTACATTTTTGAATCAAAAGGAATAATAAACTCATTACACGAGAATGTCTTGAGTTGAACATTAGAATGTCTTGTTATGACTCTAATAACTGTGCAAGAAAAATACGATATTATGCTTTTAAGTATATTTTATTGATTATGTTGTTACCGGTGTCCCATTCTTTTTCCTCTCCTTTACCACCCCTCTGCCCGGAAACCCCCTCCCACCAACATTTCTACCACATAGTTCATGTCCATGGGTTGTACATATAAATTCTTTGGCTTCTCCATTTACTATACTATTCTTAACCACCTCCTGTCTATTTTGTACCTACCATTTATGCATCTCATTCCCTGTACCTTTTCCCCCATTCTCCCCTTTCCCTCATCCCACTGATGACCCTCCATGTGATCTCCATTTCTGTGATTCTGTTCCTGTTCTAATTGTTCGCTTAGTTCATTTTTAGGTTCAGTCGTTGACAGTTGTGAGTTCGTCATTTTACTATTCATAGTTTTGATCTTTTCTTAGGTTCAGTTGTTGATAGTTGTGAGCTTGTTTTCATTTTACTGTTCATAGTTTTGATCTTTTTCTTAGGGAAGTCCTTTTAACATTTCATATAACAAGGGCTTGGCGATGATGAATGCCTTTAACTTGACCTTATCTGGGAAACACTTTATCTGCCCTTCTACTCTAAATGACAGCTTTGCTGGATAGAGTAATCTTGGAGATAGGTCCTTGCCTTTCGTGACTTTGAATACTTCTTTCCATCTTCTTATTGCCTGTAAGGTTTCTTTTGTGAAATCAGCTGATATATTGATCAAAATGCTTAAAGATCCTCTAATTGGATTGGTGAATATCTCCTTACATACATAAGTATTTGCATATATATGGTTCCTGGATATTTTCTTTAACAGTTTGAAAATATGAAAAGTCTTAAAATCATACAATTTAAATAAATTGGTATCTTGTCTCATTTTTATGAAAATGTTTAGAAACTAGTATTTCAAAATATTTACTTACAAAATACTTACATTTAATGGTACTTACAGGAAAGAATTGCTTTATTTTAATTTTAATAAAAATTTAATATCAGCTACATAATATATTTAAAATATTCTTCTGAAATGCCTGTAAAACTTTGTTGTTTCATTGCCATAAGTTATATTTTATACGCTATACAAATATCACCTCTATGCATGCATTTCTTTTTTATTTTCAATGATATGTGAATGGTTTATACTTTTATATTTTTACATACTCAGTATTAAAATATTTAAAATTAGCAACACATAGTTTAAATACTACAGTAAAATGCTTTTGTTTGTTATGTTTAAGGGCAGTGTGGCAAGGAATTATTGACAGTCTCAGAAAGGTTTCTGGGAAAGATTTGAGTATGAAATAGGCCTCATTAGGCTGGGTTTCGGATTTTTTAAATGTACACATCTAATTTTTCCCTATAGCTTATATTGAACATTTATTCTTTCCACTTAGCATTTAGTGTACTTTGCTTCCCATCAGGCATTATAAAACTTTTAGCTTAAGTACTATACTCTACAATGTATTTTTAAATAGGCATAATATATTTCTAAACCTTTCCCCTGTATTGCAGTCATCTGTAAAGCTGACTAAATAGTAGCACTAGGAAATTGATTGCTTGGCCGGTGAGGCAGAGCCTAATCTTTGATATTCAAAGATAATTCTCCATCTTGAATTAAGGTAGCTCTATTACATAAAGTTACTTTTTATTTTCTATATTGCTATGTGCTCAAGATAGGAAAAATAATTTGTCCTTTGAAACCCAATACGTACTCATATATCATTAATAAAATAACTTTATGTAACATGATGTATTATAATGGCTAGCTGAAGGTGTCATTTTCATAATGGTATTTCTATTTGCAGAAGTTCAATAAAAATCTTTTCTATGTGTAAGAGGACATTATTGGAAACTGGTTATATTTCTAAGGATTTTCCTGGAATCCCATATTTGAGGTGACATTCATAGACTAAGATATAACCAGGAAACTTTAAGGAATTAAGTTAATGTATGGAGGCTAATAAAACCCTTGGAAATATCTGTTACCTTTGTTGCAGGGGTCCCACCAGCCTTACAAGGTGAGTAAAAAGGTCACTTACCAGTAGATGCAGAAATCTTGATATATTTTGGGAACCTTGAGGAGAGAGAAATTAAGCCAAATCTATGGGTATTCCAAAGTGTAGTGGTGAGTTCTTGCCTTGGCATTTCTGGCCTTGAGAGGCCTTTTAAACTTTAATTTAAATATTTTTTATAAAAAGTTCTAGCAAAAATATTAAAAGGGACTATATGTTAAATTACTATTCTTGTTGGATTTATAGAAATAATCAGCCATATTTATTGAAATTACTTATATTGCAAATACATTAGTCTTAGACTATCTTTGGTAAAAATGAGGGTGGGTTTTTGAGAGAAAAATGATGTTTCAGTAATATACTTTTATATTACCGAATATCGATATTCAGTAATATTACTGTAGACAGACAGTAATATAGATATTCAGTAATACAGTAGATATTAGATTCTAGATTGTTCATTGTCTTTGGAGGCTTTTGTTTTCTCCCTGGAAGGTGGACTGGATGCTGAATTCTAGTGTTCTCCAAAGTCTGGCTATGACCCCCCCAAACAACCTTACTGACATTTCTCCCATTCTCTGGCTTGGATTAATAATGGCAACTAAAACTGCACCTTTCCCCAGGCCATGAAAGCTACAGTTGGACAACTTGAGGTAAACTTCTGACCTGACAAGCTTGGCTCTGTTCGTTGGCTATTTCCCCACAAAGTTGAAGGTCACAGATTTGATTCCCAGTCAGGGGTCAGGGTCTGTACCTGGATTGTGGGCATGCATGAGTCACAGCTGATCAATGTTTCTCTCTTGCATAGATGTTTCTGTCCTTCTCTTTCTCCCTCCCTTTCCCTCTCTCTAAAAATAAATACCATCATTTAAACATTAAACTTCAGAAATATTAACAAAAGGTAGACACCATCTTTGTGCTTGTTGCAGAAAAATCACTAGAGACATTGAAACCTGCAAACCAGGGGAATCCATCAGATTGTTACTGGCTTCCTTCACTCCATTATTGAGGCAGACATCTAGATATCATCTGGAATGGCTGCCATCAGACCTCAGAAACTGGGATTGGGGTCTGCTTCAATCATTAACCACTGTTTTTCTTCTATTTCCATAGAGACGCTTCATATAAAATACCTAATTGATTGTACCATAGACCTAACTTTGGGAACCTACCTTCATTGCCACTTCCTGAAATGAGACACAACTGTTTAACTGAACTGACCTGTTCTCAAGATGGAGATTGGTTTAATGGAACATGAAACAACCTACCACCAAACTTTTGGAAGTTTTGGAGGAGGGAAGTGTAGAGGTTCAGAACAGGCTTCCCCAGATGAATTATTTTGAGCAGAGGGCAATCAAGTCCCTGCAGGCCCACGAGAAACATTTAACTTCTCCTTTAAATAATGTAAATGAAGGTCTTTGCCCATAATAAGAATTATCCCCAGAAATAAAATTTTATTTGACTTATCTATATGGCAGGGCAAACTGCTAACTACTGAACATTGTATTGGCCTGCAATGGCCTTCTTCCCTCTGAAGCCCAAGGCACAGTCCCTCACTCTTAGCTCAAAATGTCATACACACCTCATTTGCCCTTTCTGTCTTTGAATCTCTCATGTTATATGGGATTCCCATGTGTATATCTGCAATTAAATTCAGTTATTTTCTTATTAATCTGACTCATGTGTCTGCCTCAATCATTAGGCTGGCTAAAAGAACCTTGGGGATAGAGGAAAAATTCTTCCTCCCCTACATAGTATATTGATTGATATAACAGAAATGTTTAAAAATTAGGCCTACTCATCTATGTATGTCTAGATACATCTTCATCTATATAAAAATTAGATTTTAAAACTTGAAATTAAGAATTAAGAATAACATAAGCACCTATTGGAAAGTAAAAACATATAAAGGAGACATTTCATTTCCCATGTCTTACCAAGTATATAATGTAACTAAGTATAACTATTTTACATTATTTAGATACCACAAAAGAATTAGATTATCCAATAGACTCACATATATCAGAACTATTAACTAACATCAAGCTTTGCTAATCATCATTCACAGCATACAAAAGCTCAAGCTGCACAGCTGAAACAAAGAACGTGGGGAGGCTTTGGTTCATCTCCTATCTCCTTTATTCTCACACCTTCTCTGGCCCAGGTTCATAGATGAATTTTCTACTCGAACTGTGCACATCCAAATGAGCAATTCAGTTCAAGCATTTCCATTTTATACCCAGATTGTTACACAGCTTATGTGATGAATTCTGGGGAAGCATGCAGGTCCATCCAGAGATTCTAGGTTTGTTTGCATTAATCCTAACCACCCAGATCTATTCAATAAAAGCATTCTAAAGATAAATATTTTATTTCTGCCAAGACCATTCCCTTTGTTTACCAGTGTCTTTGTCCTTGATGTTCTCTAAGGGATGTGAGTTCTGTAACCAGCCATGGTTTCTTCCTTACAGTGCTCCCATCCCTCTATAATAGGACTGACAACTTTATAGTTCAGTTGCTTAATCCTTTCTGTATTCCTTAATCCTTCCCAGTATTATATGAGAACTTTAAAGTTCCCTTTCCTCTCAGCACACTGTAGAAAACTGTCCAGCCTTCAAGGATGGTATTGAGTGATCAAGAACTGGATTTACTCACTGTGTTACTGATTTATTGTGTGTGTTTCAGTCATGCTATATTTATGGAGTTTACTATAAGGCATCATTGTTTACCATGATTATTTTGAGGCTAAAACAGACTTTTTCCCCTAAAGGAAGTGATTAAAATCCTAAAAAATCAATGGCTCAAGAAAAAGCATTTATTCCATGCTTAGAGATATGCATATTAGTTGAGATTAAGCTGATTTCATCTGAGCTCAGGTTGATACATTTGGACTAGGCTGGATTCCAGACTTTGGGCTGAGTCCAAGTCACCTCCATGCATCTTCATCATGGGACAATGGCAGCCAGTGAATTCAGGCAGAAGCTGCCCCATTCACTAAATGGCACGTAATGAAAGCTCCAAATGGACTAAGGGAAGGTGGCCATGCCCCCTTATGGCTTTTTGCACAACTTGACCCACTTTCATCTCTGTCTTCTTTCCACCCACCAAAGTAAGTTTCCTGTTTCATCACTGAAGTGTGTCAAAGTATAATGAACCCACAAAGAAGCCGTGGCAGAATACAAAAAGTTTTCAGCAAATGATATGGTCTATCACATACAGCAGTAGATATTCATTTTTTTGCCTGAAACTTAAATGCAAAATAAAATGCAAATTCACCAATGAGATGTTTAACATACTAGTTCACTTCAAAGTTTTACAATTTTTATTTCACCAACAGGAAAATAAAGTATTTGCTCTTGATGGAGTCAACATTTATCATATCTCTAGAATAATAGAATGCTAAAAGAAATAGATACCAACCATACACTGAGGTCATTTTTGTGACCTCCTACAGTATAATTATAAAACAGGTAATCATTCTTATTTCAAATTAGCAAACCTTAAGACAATTGTCTTCAGAGAAAATTATTTGAGCACTGTTTTAGTTTTCTATTGTTGAGTAACAAACTACTATAAACTTAATGGCTTGATACAGTATCCTTTTAGTACCTCAGATGATAATTACAGACAGGCTCAGGTAGGTCTCTGATTAGTTTCTCACAAGGCCAAGGTCAAGATATTGAGTCAAGATACTGAGTTCTTATCTGGAAGCTCTGGGGAAGAATTCTCTCTCAAACTTTTTCAGGTTGTTGGATGAATTCATTTTCTTATCACTGCAGGACTAGAGTTTCTGTTCCCTTTTTAGGCTATCAGCCAGGAACCACTTGGGGTTTCTAGATGTGACCTGAATTTGTTTCCATTTGCTCCCTCCATTCTCAAGCCTTAGAGATGGCATGGTATACTCTTCTTGTGCTTCAAACCCTCCGCCCGGGCTTCATCTTCCACAAACAGTGAGAAAACTGCTTTAAAAGGACTCCAGTGATCAGATTAGCACCACCTGAATAATTTCTCTATTTTATGCAACTTCTTAGTAATCTTACCTACATCTGCAACATCCGTTTTTCCATGTAGCATAATGTAATCATTGTGCTAACACCTGGAGGATAAGGTCACAGGGGACTACTTAAGCACAAGGAAAATTCTTTTCAGATACATTTGCTATTCAAATTCATTTAGTAGCCGAAATAGAGATTAGCTTTTCAAATATTTTTCCTCATAATACTATCAGATTTCCATTTCTCTGGGGATTTTCTCCAATTTGCTCTTCAATTACATGAGTGAAGTTTACTTCATTATTTTTAAGAATTGCATACATAATAGAGAAGGTGCCATTCATTACTTTTTCACCATTTTGAAAAGATATAGGCCAAATTGGTATATGGAAACTAGGATATCTAAAGGCACAAAAGCCTAGCCAGTGTGGCTTAGTTGGTTGGGAACTATCCTATAATTGAAAGGACAGGTCTGATTCCCGGTCAGGGCATTTGCCTAGGCTGTGGGATTGGGCCCCAGTTGGGGCAGGTATGAGAGGTACCCTATCCTCACATCAATGTGTCTCTCCTTCTTCATCTTCCTCCCTTTCCCTCTCTATAAAGTTAATAAGCATGTCCTCAGGTGAGGATAAAAAAGTTACAAAATATTGCACATTATTTCTCATGCAATTATAATGTAGACACTCAAAACATTATCAGTGCAAATATCTTTGTCACACCTTAAAATGAAGAGCTGAACTAGTTAAAACTGATCATGTGAAGAATATCTAATATAAAGGAATCACTATAGAAGGGCCTTATTTGGATAATTAACCTGCGTGCTTACAAAAATTATAAAGTTTAGCTGAAGACTCCAAGTCCAGGGATGCCTAGTATAGACTTTCCCAGAAAAAGTTATTTTATAACAATGCCTGTGCCTTTAAAACAGGATACTGAAATTGCTCCAATTCCTAAGCATACAGTGTTATATAAATGTTGATCTGTTTAGAGCAAGATCCTGTCACAACAAGTAATGGTGAGAACACAGTAACCACAGATGTTTAAAAAAACAACACGAAACAGAGATCATTTGTTAGACACTTTATTAAAGTCTATCCTTTCTTCATTTGAAGCATGAATAACCATAATTGACAATCTAAGGCAGCTTAACAAGCGCCCAATTTCCCCATGAAGATTTAGTATTTGGTTTAGAAAGTATGCAGAAAAATAATATTTCCTAGGACATGAAAGGGTTCTAAAAGAGTCACTGACATGATCAGTATCAATATAAACAGCAAACTGGTCATATCCACGATATCTGGAAGCCATCTACATCTCACCTCATACTGCCTTCAATTTTAAGTCAGCGATGGCACGGGAAATGGTCCTCGAGCTACAGATCTCATGGTCTTTGTTTACTGCTGTCTCCCACTGACAGCAGTGTAGCCCACGGCAACCATTCTTAAGACATGCATGGCCAGTCTGAGTTGGAATAAATATTTGATCTTCTGTAGTGAAAGAACCACAGGCTCTTATATTCTCATACTCATTATACAATGCCAAGTACGAATGTGGAGACTGTAGCCAACTTACGCACCACCTTCTCCCCGAGTGAATGCTTGCATGCTACGTCACCAGTGTGATCTGGAGCTGCATTTGCCATCAGGACCCAAGTACCACTAGTGAGTAAGCTCGGGGCACACCTGACACCCTTTATTTACATTTTGTTTAAAGAGTTTTAAAATTCTGTATGCGCGTAGGTTTTGACCCAGGAAAATGTGTCAGATCAGCATCTGGAAATAAGTCTGGTGCATAACTTATTTTATCCTTTATTATTATTAAGTATCAGTTCCCCATACTTTATTTTAAGTCACAGTTTTACTCAAGGTAACTATGTCAAAACTTTGACTTACTTGCCTTGCATGCTTCTATTTCCAAACAGAAATTCTCTTACCACTCAGCTTTTCTCCGGTAGTGTTCATGCTTCCTCCTGAACAGATAAAATATAGATGCTGTGGTGCTGAAAATACCTCAAAGAGTAACCTTCCTTCCTCCAATATTCAACTCTGTTCTTGACTAGGTTTAGTGGTCCAGTCTATCAGAAGAAAGTTTTTATTCAAATGATGAAATATAACCATTTCATCACTGCATCAGCTTTTTTAACTTATTGCATTTAAGCATCCATTTTTACCATTTCACTGAAAGACTCATAAACATGACCCTCATAAATCTACTACTTGCTCAATCAAATGAAAACATTTTAATTCTTATTAAATATCTCTGAAGCACTTTATACCATTGGGATGTTGTTCCACATTTTGATTCTTTCTTTCTTTCATTGGTGATTCCAAGACATAAAAATTTTACTCCACATTCTCTGAATCTTCTTCCTCTGGATGTCCTCTCCTCATCATTGATTCCCTGAATCCCATTGCCACACTGTACCTTCTCACAGTGTCTGTGGGCACAATACACATCCTCTTCCAGCTGTTTTATTTTCATGTATATGCTTTTATAATTATCAACTCTAAAATTTAGTTTATACTACTTTTATGAGTTTCAGACATATATTTCTATGTCAACCACATATGTACTTGCCCCACCTCAAGATATTTTAGATTTTTGCATTCACCATGATCCAAAACAAATGAACAAACAACAACAAAAAAAACATATAGAATTTCAGTACTTCAGTCTTATTCTTCCAGAAAAAAAGATATCTATATCTATATCTACCTTTCTACCTAATCAAATGGAATAACTTAGAATTTTAAAAGTAAATAACTAAAGATTAAAATTTCTAAATATTTCAAATAACAATTGAATAATTAGAGGAAAAATATTTGTGTTTTCCTTAAGGTAGATTTAATCACTGATAGATAAAGATGAATGTTACTGGAGAAACCATATACAAGGCTGTCACGCCAAGGGAAATAATATAGAAATATTCTTACATTAACAAATTGTCATCATATTATCACTTTTTCCCCATTGAATTTTGATTTTGAAACATAATGCATTCTCTTGGATTTTAAGAGGATGCATTGCAGTTCAATAATATCATCTGAGAATATTTGTTGTAAGAAAAAGTAAATTTTAAAATATCATCTCATAAATACTTAGAAAATTTTTTAGAAAAAAAGGCTTTTTAATGAGGTTAGGCTAACTTGAATAAGTAGAAAATTTAGAGATTTTACAACCAAGAAGTGTATTAGAGTAAGAAAACTAGAAAACAATATCTAAATTATTAGTGGCATTTAAACTTTGCTCTCCTACAGTCAGAATATAATGGCTTCAGTCAGATCTCATTAAATGTGTATGAGTTTTTCATATTTCAGAGAAAGTTTTATTTCATTATAGTATTTCATTATGTATATAGCTTTAGTAAAATTTAGCACCAAAGCCACATAAACCTTTCTTCAAACTTATATACTCTAGCATTGTTTCTAGAAGCAATGGAACAAAATCAGTTTTCAGAGACAGAAACAGAACAATCCATGATTACCAAAAAGAAAACAGATAGTGTTAATCTCTTCCTTATGCGATGAAATCAGGCAAAGAAGAAGGATAAGAAGTGATGATTATGGCTATGACCTGAGATCAGTGCAATGATCAGTGTTTTCAGTCTACTCACTAACCAGGGCCATCATTCATGTATCAGTTATGACAGCAACCCCCCCAAAAAAAAGAGAAAAAGCATTGAGAGACAAAATGGACATTATTAGTTAATCTAAAGGCCCATTGCAGAATGTATCGAAGGGGTAAGGCTTATCACCCTTGTATTTATACAATTATAATACAACCATTTTGATTGATTAAAAAATACATTTCAATCCAATAAATCTAATACTTCTTTGAGGATTTATTTCAAGACTGTACATAAATGGATGAATTACCTTTTTGAGATTCTCTTTTTTATGTTACAAAGGAAGGATACGGAGAATGAAGAATCTGAGTGCCCAGTGTAATGGAATTTAGGGAAAAGACAACTCTTTTTCCCTGCTGGCTAAACTTTAAATGGTCAATCTGCCCAGAAATCATGCAGTACAGATTTTGGCAATCGTCTAGAGAAATACAAAAATTAGGTTAAAATGTCAGCATTTCTGATCTTGAAAGGGATGTAAGATTTTAGTATGCATAATTTATTTCAGGAATGAAAAAACAGAAGACTTAGAATCAAGTACAATCTGAATTACCCTGGAACTATCTTAAGATAGCATGTATTTTGGGTTGTTGCAACCACTGCTATCCTCCATATTTCTAGAGACTGACATTTTTTTTCTTTAAGGTAAATAATTTGAATAACCTTTACTTTTCAGAGGAGTAAAAAAGTTAAAATGGCGATGTCTCATACTGCCATGGAAATATTTAATTGCTACTTTTTTAACAGAAATTAATTTCCTCATATGCTCAATTTGAGTATCATCCAATTTTCCTCTCTGTGTCCTTTTGCTTAAGGAGTAATTACATTGCTGACATTTTTAATTAAAACTGTGCTATCTATTTTTAAAAGCATTAAACCTCCCATTGATTTCAGATCTTAACTAAAATTTTGGTTGATGAATCAGGATATGTGTCTTAATACCGTAAGAATCCCATATATTAGCATATAATTTAAATTGCACGGTATTGAAATAAAAAGTAATGTTTCAAAAAAATTAACGTTATTTAAAATTAGGGTCCTAATAAAGTTATATTTTATTATATAACAAAATAGTATGTTTGTGGTTCATTGCAATGGAGTTTTCATGTAAAATTTTTAATTTGCAGTTGAATCAGAGATTTAATACATTAGAAATATTTGGAGCTCTGAAAAATAATCTATAATTTGCCATATATGTATATTAAATATTTTTCCAAATCTAGAGACTATTTCAACTTTTAATGAAGAAAAAAGCTGTTAGCTACTTAATGAATATATTAAGGCTGTTGTAATATTAGGAAGAATGCTTCCAGAAAAGATGATGGAGGGGGTATACAGTCTAACTAAATGGACCTATGGATTCTGATAGTGAGGATGATAGTCTTATGGACATAAGGAATCTTAGTGATCTATAAATGAGGACAATGCTGAAATTTAACCAAGCAAGTAGCAAAAGAATCTCACTTAGAAATTCCCCAATCCAAGGCTCTGAGACCTAAATGAAGTTGGCTTCTATCTAATGCATATAAACCTATATTAGAAAGTAAGGGAGTGACTATGATCCATCCTTCACCGCTATTTGTAACTTGACTTTGGTTTCAAGAGTCATATTACTCTTAATATCTTACGCAATAAACAATTGAGGTCATTAGGCATATTTTAATTGAATATCATGAAGGAGAAGACAGTTCTTATTTATATTTACTATAGAGAAAAAGAGTCTATAAAATCAAGGATATCCATACAATATAATTTCTATGGTTGCCTATTTATATATCTTTTAGTGTATTTTTTGGTCTATAACCTTCACATTCTTAAGTTATATAGTCTGCTAAACTCATTATATATATAATATACACATATATATGTATACACACACACATATATATAACGATTTATATATATATATATATATATATATATATATATATATATATATATATATAATCTCAGATTATATTTCCCTAGCACATTGTTGGTGGAAATGCAGACTACTATAGCCACTGTGAAAAACAGTATGGAATTTCCTCAGAGAACTAAATATTTGACCTGGCAATTCCACTATTGGGATTGTACCCTAAGAATCCTGAAACACCAATTCAAAAGAACCTATGCACCGCAATGTTCATAGCAGCACAATTTACAATAGCCAAGTGCTGGAAGCAGCCTAGGTGCCCATTGGTAAAAGAGTGGATTGAAAAACTATGGTACATTTACACAATGGAATACTATGCAGCAGAAAGAAAGAAGGGGCTCCTACCCTTCACAACAACATGGATGAAACTGGAGAGCATTATGCTGAGTGAAATAAGCCAGGTGGTAAAAGAAAAATACCACATGATCTCACCAATAAGTGGAACCTAATCAACAGAACAAACCGGTATGCAAAATATAGCTGGAGACATTGAAATCGACAACAAACTGACAGTGAGCAGAGAGGAGGGGAGAGGGAAAAAATGTGGGAAAGAAGGAAAAGGGATGTAACCGAACATGTATGAGGGACCCATGGACAGAGCCAAGGGAGGGCGGGATTGAGGGTGGGAGGTGGCTGTGGATAGGGGAGGGGAAAGTGGTGGCAGAAAAATGGAGACAACCATATTTGAACAACAATAAAAAATGCTTTTTTTTTTAAATTTTTTGACCTATCTTCTACAGAGGAAAGAAAAAAACCCTCTTTAGCAGAAAATTAAAACCTTCTGGAGACTATGTTTTTTTAAAAAATAATCAGCCATGCAGAGAGGGATGTAAAAGATGACTAATAATAAGTAGTAGCAAATAGTGTGAAAATCTAAATATTGAAGGGAGTATAAACAAGGGCACATAAATAATGTGCTCAATATAATATAGCAAATGATAGAAAAATACATGAAAAGTTAAGAATTTCAATACAAAATTGTAATTTATGAAAATAGAATCAAAGATGCATTTTATAAGTGTAAAACACAATATCTGAAAGACAGCATTCAAATATGCTGAATGATATTTAAGAAAAGACTGCACACAGAAGACAAGACTTGTTCACTTTATATTCATTTGTATAAAGTATATATACCATGTATTATGTAAAATTTAAATATTGTATATGGTATGTATGTATATATATATATATGAATGCATTTTAGTAATTATGTCTAGAATTGCTGTTGACTCCTTTTTTCCCTTAATTTTTCTTCTTTCTCTGTTTTTTATTGGTATTGATCACTATTTTAGACTGCATATTGAAATTAGATACTGAAACAAACAACGTCCAGATCTCACAGCACTGACATGGAATTTCTTTTCTTTCCTGTGGTAAGTAAAATGCTGATATGTCATATCAAATGGTCCTCCGGTCAGCTCTCTACTAGGTGGTGACTGTAGGATACAGGTTACTTTCATTCATGATTCCAGAGTCTCTGCATCTAACAGCGTGACAAGAAAAAGAGAACCTTTTCAGGATAGTGCAATCACCACCGTAGCCCCTCAATGACTTCTGTCCACTTCCTAGTGTTCAATGGTATCATAGTTCCACCGGGAGCTGGAAAATGGAGTGGCTGACATGTGGACCACTTCCCCAAACACCTCTGCACAGTGGAAGGGGAGCATAAATATGTGCAGTTCAGCAAGCCATCTTTGTCACAATTAATACATGCGATGGAGCAAATTACAATCTATATGCAAAGTAAGTGCATTGTTTCCACATTTAAACTACCTAATCATTAATCCAAGTATTTTCTTCTGTTCTCTAAAGTTCACCGTCATATTGTGCCTATTTATTTAATTGAGCAAAGTAAATTTTTCACAGCTTCAATGTATAAATAAATAGTCTCTGAAACTTTAATTGCTTGTAATATATCAAAAAAGGGGATAATTTGTGTCTTTCATATTTACCTGTCTCTTTTATTTATTTATTTTTTTAAAGATTTTATTTATTTATTTTAGAGAGAGGGGAAGGGAGGCAGAAAGAAAGGGAGAGAAACGGCAATGTATGGTTGCCTCTCACATGGCCCTCACTGGGGACCCGGCCCACAACCCAAGCATGTGCCCTGACAGGGAATCGAACTGGGACCCTCTGGTTCCCAGCCCGCGCTCAATCCACTTAGCTACACCAGCCAGGGCTACCTGTCTCTTTTAAACATACAGATTAGATTTTGTGTTTTCCACACTTTATATTTACAGACAAGAGAGAAAAATTAGGAAACTGCTATGTAAATTTATATGAATACATGATAAATCTCTCATTACTCCTCATATTTTTTAAATTTCAAAGTAATTGCTTATAGAACAAAATTTATAATTTTTAAAAATGCAGTATCATTTAAATACTGCTTTTTAAAATATTTATTATTTTCCTTATAGTAAAAATTATAAGAGTTTTCATAAAATATATTTTCAGTAGGTTTCCTCAAAGTATAAATTGGTGATCATACATCTTACAACAGAAGATCATACAGCACACAACAGAGATCGCTTCTGTTGCCTTCCCAGTTTACATCCCCATTCCACTCCCCTCTCATCAATGTCTTGAAGCCTGACAGATACAACTGCTTCAAAGGACTCCCACGTTTCTTCTCCCAGATTGGTTCAGTCAACAGGAACCCCAAAAGAGATACTACAAGGAAGCATAGTAATGTCAGGGTACTTATTTTTCTGGGTCCAATCATGACCTATCACTAGAGGCTGGTTTTTTCTCTGGACTGAAAATCTCTGCTTCTCTCAAGGTGATTAATCTCTTCTATAGGACTCTTTCCTTATAGGTTCTGGTACATTCCCTTTTTCCTTCTAATTCTATTTACTGCCCTATCCTCTACCTGTACAGCTTTGTATCTAAAACATAATATTATTTCACAGTAAGTGAAGAAACACAAATATCCATTATAATTAACAATATTCACACTGAACTTCATTATTACTTGGCCACAAAATATTTCAAATGAATTACCACTATAATTCCATGCATATTCATATAAGGAAAGACTATGATTTTCTGTCCTTTAGTTAAACATTAATATTGACTACAAAATATTATTTGTAGAATTAAACTATGAGGGAAATGTGTAGAATTAAAATACTAGTGTATTAAAGAGCCAAAGGTTGATATGCAATTACAAAACACTAATCACATTAAAAATTGCATTTTGTATTTTAATGCTTATCATACATATGCACTTTAGAAAATTTGCAAAACAAAAACCCTAGGAAAGTACATCCATATATTGTGTTATTTATATCTTGGAGATAACGAATATGATTATACTTACATATATTTTCCAGCCTTCTTCATTGCATGCTAAATAAAAAGTGATGAGTTAGATGATAGACAGCTATAGATGGATAGATATAGATAGAGATTTTAAAAAATCATATTCTTAACATGTTTTATAAACAGATGATTTTCAGTAATTGTATCTATCTTCCTTTTCTTACTTGAACTGCATTTTTAAAGATTTTATTTATTTATTTTTTTAGAGAGAGGAGAAGGGAGGGAGAAAGAGCAATGTGTGGTTGCTTCTCACATGGCCCTCACTGGGGACCCGGCCCGCAACCCAGGCATGTGCCCCGACTGGGAATTGAACCGGGACCCTCTGTTTCCCAACCCGCGCTCAATCCATCGAGCCACACCAGCCGGGGCGAACTACATTTTTAAATAAAATACACTTTTTGATTCAGTAACACATGATCACAGCTCAAAGTGTAATACTTTAAAATGTGCATTGTTTTCAAACCTAGTGCTGCTCATTAAGATAACTGACTCTCCTCCTACAGACATGGGGGACCTGCGTTGTCTCAGTTCTTCAAGAGTAGGCATTTCTGTGTTATTTGGTTTGTCATATGAAATACACACGATGCAGATAAGTAGATCTGGGAGTCACTTCCATGAAGTAGCATGTACCTTCTCATGTTAGTCTTTTCAAGTCTCTCTTCCCTTGCAGAAAAGAAAATAAAAACAGTGTTTCTATCTCTATGGATTTGCCTATTAGCCACTTTCCGTATAAATGGAATCATGCGATATGGACCCTTTTATGTATGGATTCTTGCATTTAGCATAGTGTTTTTCAAGTTCATTCACATTGTAGCATGCATGAACTTCTTGCCCCATTTTTATATCTCCATCAATGATCCAGGTTTCTGGAATTTTTATTAAAAATAAAATGTAATTCTCATATGCCATATCATTGCATTGATTTTTTTCCATTTTATATCATCTATCTACTTTTTCAGGAGTAGAAAAGTATAAAAGGCAAAATATATTTAATTCTAAAGCTGACCATTATCTGACTAAAATATATTAGTCCAATGACTGCTTTCGGTCTTAAAGGAAAATACAAGAGCTATGGTACATTCTCTAGATATGTATAAAAATATATTGGATTAAGGACTTATCCACCTTCTGTAACTCAATGTGAAAAGAAGTATGAATCACATAAAAATATAAACAGATATGTTTTATTAACAAAAACAGTAAAAATCTTCATTTTGATAACTGGTAAAAAATTTAGACAATTTCATGAAATTTTAGTTATGCGGAAATTTTCCTCTTTCATAAATTAAAATAAACTATATTCTAGCCTTAGATCAAAATGCATTACATTTTACTTCAATATATGTGAAGATCTAAGACTCAAGTCAGCACCCAAAAAAGCTACAAATGAATCTTCATCCTGGGTATTACTGACAAAAAGGATTAAATAAATACATTTGATTTATTTTCTTTCTTCTAAAGCATAAGCTAGCTACAGTAACAAAGTAAAGTTTCAGATTTCTTTTCTGTACTATATTGCAAAACTCTCATCTAATGTAAATTGATATTTAACAGCTTTTTGTCATCCCTGGGAGGATTTTGCACCTTAAAAAAAATCAATTCTTCTTCCAACAGCCCTAAAGTTAGTTCACTTACTATAAATTTTGTTTTTGCTAAAAAATGTATTTTCTACCTCACTTTAGCTATGTTTTTGCCTCTCTCTCCTACCTTTTTATCACTCTACCTCTTTGTACTCCCATGGATTCTCCAAAGTTCTAATAATTAATTTAATCCTCTAGTTTTTCATTAGTTTAGAATATCCATTTTTTAAAAAGAACTTTTTTTTTTTCTAATTGAAGGATCACATTGTAGAATGAATTTGGATTATAAAGAGCAAGTATAAAGTGAGACATAATGTACGGTATCAGAATTCTATCATTTTCAATAATTCAGGATTTTCCATCAAGTCTTTTGTTATTTCCCATGGTTATTTACAGATGCTTTTCAAATACAAAGAACTTTCACCAAACAGAGAAATGTAAGCTGCTCCCAAGACAAGCCTGTGCCCCACGGTGCTGTTTGTAAGGTGAATGCAGTTTCATTTTCTAAAAGATAAAGGGCCAAGTGCCAAAGCCATCATCTGCACAGCTATCTGTTTCCCCCATCAAGTTGTTCCAGTGCTGGACCTCCGCACAGTGTGCAACACAGAATTTCCGTTACATTTGGAAAGTTTACCTGAAGATACAGTGACTTCCATTAGCATCGTTAAGCACCATTGTTGGACATTTTTTACTCTGCAAAGTTTATATGAGGCCAACACGGATGACCAGTGTGTGCCCCATTGTCATTTGTTTTTGTGAATATTGCATGGATGAGTTAATTTAATGTACCTACTTGCTAAGGCCACAGTGTTCTTTTATTTAGGCAATCGGTATTCGAGGTGCAACTATGAAGCTGCTTTGCGGATGTGGTTATCAACTACTATAAGCTGAATGTAAGTAAAGGAGATTGCCTTTCATAATGTAGGGGGTCCTTATTCATTCAAGTCAAGGCCTTCAGAACAAAAACTCAGGTTCCAGAAGAAGAAATTCTGCCTCAGGCCTATGGCATGATTCCCTCCCTGAATTCCTAACCTGCTGGACTACCCTACAAATTTCAGTCTTGCCAACCTCACAAATGTGTAAGCCAATTCCTTAAAATGAATTTCTTAGGACACACCTGCATGCATCTATTTGTGCATGTCTGTACACATATGGATGTATGTGTATGTGCATGATCTTCTATGGTTCTGTTTCTCTGCAGAGCCCTAACTGAAACAATCCGCACATTCTTCTTCTCTTCTCCAACTCCCTTTCTCATGCCCTCGCCGCCCCTCTGTCTTCCCTTCTGTGTGGGGGGATGCTTCCGATGCCCAACATGATTGTAAGGATATGGTAGAGGGGAAGCTAAGTTGAAGATGCATTGAATTGGGTTTGGTGGGTTATATGATGTGCTTTTGCAGCAACTTCCCTCCACAGTTCTCTTTTTTATACATGCTTTGTTTCTTTCACTAGAGCAACACCATTGTAGCTTCTTTCAGAAATAGTAATTTTGCTGACCGTGTTGATATTATGAAATGACTCTGCAGGATTAGAGATTGTAACATGGGGTGAAAGTGCCCTCCAGAACATTTCCCCGGAATGTGAGTAGTAAAGGAGGAAAAAAAAAAAAAAAACATTTGAAAGAATGACACAAAAAAACTAGTCTTTGGAAAATTCTTACATATCTTATAGATCCCATAAAATGTTTAATGTATCCTAAAATGTGAATGAATATAGTTTAAAGGAAAAAAAATCAAATTTGAATAATGAGAATGCTGTACACTTTAAGTTAAATTCCTCCCAAGTGTACATATTTAGGTGAAAAATCCCTGCAGGGAGGAATCCTTTGTTCTTATTTCTGCTGTAACATGGTCTGAAGTAGTTCTTTTTTACTAAAGCTGTAGTCTCTGTTCCAATCACCTGAGCAGTTCTGGGGACAGTCGCAGTCTGCCATTGTCCACTAGTGAACCCCCAGCCATCAAAACCTGCTCTGTCATGGCCAAGCAATCAGCTGCACAGCACTTTCCACCAAGGTCAGTGTCAAGGAAGCCCACACAGAGTCATGCCACCTGTGTATACCTTTCCTGCTGCAGCCGGGAAAAAGAGGTGAAACAAGTGTCACAGTTCCTTGGTCAGTGGCATTCAGGCAGCATCGGTTCTTTGCAAAGCAGAGTGCATGAGACTCTTGGCTGTTATATGTTTCCTTTCTCTCACCATAAAAAAAGGATTGTCATTAAATAAAAGTAATTTAATGGAATATTATTCAGCCTTCCAAGAGAAAGTTGCCCTGCCATTTGTGACAACACATGAACCTGGACAGCATTATGCTAAGTGACATAAGCCAGACACAGAAACACAAGTATGCACTGTATGATTTCACTGAGAGGCGGGATCCAAAGAAGTCAAATGTACAGAAGCAGAGAAGGCCGCAGTTACCGGTGGCTGGACAGAGAGGGAAATGGAGAGATGCCAGTCAAAGTGTACGGTTCTCAGGAAAGATGCTTATGTTCTAGGGATCTAATTACAACGTGGTGACTATAATTAATAATACTGAGTAATATATTTAAAATGTGCTGAGAGTAGTTCGTATTCATTTTTACACAAACACATACAAAGACAACTGTGAAGTGATGAATATTGTCTATATTAATTACCTATATGTGGCAATCATTTCATAATGTGCACAAATACCAACACATCACATTGTATACTATAAATGTATACATTTTATTTCTTAATTATACATCAACAAAAGAGGAAAATAAAATTTAAATTGTGTTAGAGACAAAAGTGAAATAGCACCAAGTTGAGAACTCTATTGGTCAAGAAAAGGTTTCAATGCCAGGAGAAGCATCAGTCTGCCAACCAACTTGGATTTATACAAGAAAATTAGTTTCTGACTCATGCAAAGTTCTCTGCAAGAGCACATAATTCTCTGGGACACCTATGCCATGTGCAGCAACTTAGTGAACTTGGTAGCCTCAGTGTCATGGCTCTGAATTCTCAACATAGTGCCTCCCCAGTGAAGAAACAGACTGCAGAATCATGGAGCCTCTTTCTTCACTGGCTCAGCTTCCAAATGCCATGCACTACTAATGCTCTTATTACATCGGCCAGCCCAGTCTCACACAGTCTCCCACACAGACCCAGGAGTAAAGCACTGAACAGTGCTGGCAGGTGGATATTGATCAGCATCAGAGACTCAGAAGTAAAGCTTGGCGTATTAATTATTGACATGTAATGCTAGAAAGAATATCTTCTCTGTAAATAAATGCAAAAACTAGTGGATTGAGTCCTGGTAGAAATCATGGACTCATTTTTGTAAATATTTTATCTTTTGTAACCTTCTAAATTCCCCTATTTTTTTTTTTTTTTTTTGTAAACCTACTCTGTGTTGAGAATCCACAGCCACAATATTGAGGCTACCAAGTTCACTAAGTTGCTGCACTAAATAGATGTTCTGGAGAATTACGTTCTTGCAGATAACTTTGCACGAGTCAGAAATTAATTTTCTTCTATTAATCCAGGTTGGTTGGCAGATTGATTCTTCTCCTGGCATTAAAACCTTTTCTTAACCAATACAGTTCTCAACTTGGTGCTATTTTTCTTTAGTCTCTAACACAATTTAAAACACAATTTAGTCTCATTACTATAAGACATATATTCAGTATAAAATACTAAATGAAAAATAGTAACTTAAATACACACTTTAGCACAGGGAATAAATGAGGAAAAATAGGTTTGCATGAGGCACATAGTTTATGAACATGGATCATAATGTTCCTTACATTTTCTACACCTTTGGGATTCCTCTTAGGGTACAGAACCTTTAAACTCTTGAGGCCTTAACATGTATGTTTTCTCCTTAGACATACAAACATGAAATTCATCTAAACCTTTCAGATCCAGTCACATGTATGATGGAATACAAAAACAATCACTTTTCCAGCCCTGGCTGGTGTAGCTCAGTGGATTGAGTGTGGGCTGGGAACCAAAGGTCACCAGTTTGATCCCAGTCAGGGCACATGCCTTGGTTGCGGTCGAGGTCCCCAGTGAGGGCCATGTGAGAGGCAACCATGCATTGCTGTTTCTCTCCCTCTCTGTCTCCCTCCCTTCCCCTCTCTCTAAATATAAATAAAATATTAAAAAAAAACAATCACTTTTCCAGAGAACAGATAAAAATGAATAAAATGTGTATCACTTTGCATTCCAGCCAACAGTGTGCAATTTCCCTTTTTCCACCTCCTCACCAGCATTTCGCTCTTATCATTTTGATGAGGACCATCTCAGCAAGTGTGAGGTGATATATTGCGATCGTGATTTGCATTTCTATCATGGGCCAAGAGCCTTGATGATTCAAATTTGTGTCCCCGGGTCTATTTATCCATCTATGCTGCAGAACTGCATGGAGATATTTAATAGAATCCCCAAATTAACATGTGTAAAACAGAACCATAGTTCTTTCCACCTCATTCCAGCTCATTCCAGAAAACTGAATCTGGCTTGGCATTTATTTATTGATTTGTTTGTTTTTTTGTTTATGTATTCATTTTACCGATAGCAAGAAAATTCAACAATTCTCAAATTCATTGTACTTCTCCCCGTATAATATGGACATCACAAGAATCGTCATTTCCTGACTCTTTTACCTTCGATATTGATGTCTTTCCTTTTGTTTCTGTCCCTCTCCATTGCCAGTGTCATATTTCAAGTTTTCATCTTGTTCTAACTAACTAGACTTCTACAACAGCTACCAAACTTATTTTCTGTCTCTGTTCCTAAACTCATTTAATCCATCCTTTACAGGAGTCAGTTTTACTACTTTTAAAATGCAAATCACTGTATGGATCCCAGTGTTTTAAAACTTCCACTGAGGTTTCTATTACAAATGGAATAAAACCACAATTGTTATTAGGATTAGGAAGATCTGCATAAACTCTATGGTCCTTGCTCTACCCTGCTGGTCTCACTGGTGGGGTATCTGTACCTAAAGAGATCAAAGAGAAACCCATCAAGTACTAGAAGAGAAAGATTTAACTTCTATGTCTTTTCTAAAATATTTTTATTTAATGAAATATATGTAATTTATTTTCTAAAGTACATTAAATTTGTATTACTCATATTTAATGTACAAGTTAATGTTGTCTCCTTTACTTGGTCTGTATGTCAGACAAGCTTTCTGGGAAAGATCAGATAGGCATTAGAGTGGGATCTCATGATATTCACTTTGAATATTTTATTTGTGAAATCCTTGTGAGGTGTCACAGTGGAAATACCAAAAATAAATTAACATAGTACAGAAGTGTAACATAAATATATAAATTTGAAATTCAAAGAACATACGTGATCATGATTAACATACAAACAATAATTACTAATGTATGAAACCCCAGAGAAATTCCTCCCATAGCCTCTGTCTCTTCCATTCTCCATACTATGTACAGGGTTTATACTCACCTGTTCATTTCCATTTTGTGGCTGATCCTGGAGTTTCTAAGGTAGATCTGTCATTTCTAGTTATCGTTTACAAGCTTCACTAAAGGAGAATCTGGGGACCAGAGCAAACAAAACTTCAGGTGAAAAGAAATAGTCATTGAATAATAGACGGGATATGGGTAAGAAGTATTTAGGCAGAGGAAATTCCTGGAGAAGTTAATTAGTGTAAAGAAAATGAATGATAAAGGAAAGAGATGTTAAATGCTATTTGGATTAAGTCCTTCAACACTTAAAAATATTTTTATAAATGGTCTACAAAATGAGAATTTTTGAAGTATTATTTGTATTTGTTTTGAACTATTTATTTGACAGAAATGCTATTTTGTGATCAGAGTAAATTCTCATGGCTTTAGGAGCATTTATAATGCATTTAATACAGACAATTGAGCCTTTTGGGACGTTTTCTCATCTCTAATCATAGATCTTAAAACGTCTATTGAGGGTTAAGAATCTCAAATTTTGGCTTATTGGTAAAAGGTCCAGTAACTGAGTTTCTATGAAAAGTGCCTGGGAGGTAAGTTAAATTGGAGTCAACAATTTATTTTTTTCTGTCCTGACTGGTGTGGCTCAGTAGTGAGTGCCGGCCTATGATCCAAAGGGTAGCCGGTTTGATTCTCAGTCAGGGCACATGCCTAGGTTGCAGGCCAGGTCCTCAGTGAGGGCCATGTGAGAGGCAACCATACATTGCTCTTTCTCCCTTCCTTCTCCTCTCTCTAAAAATAAATAAACACAATCTTAAAAAAATTACTGCAACTTGATTATTCCATCAATTGTTTATTTTTATTAGCCAAGATATCTACCTGCCCAATTTTATATTGTATTTTGTTCTTAACTTTATTAAGCATTTTGTATGATTATGCATTTCAAACATTCCCTCTAGCTTATAGCCTATGATCACATAGATATGGCCAAAGCCTTTGTAGCTTTCTGAAGCCTACTTATTGATCTAGTAGAAAATATAGTATTTTTAATAAAAAATAAAATATAATTACAGTGAGACATATTCTCTTTAATTTACTTTCTCGCAAAGTGTAATACAACAAACTTCTTATAAACCTGGTGAGGACAACTACAAGCTGAATTAATTTCTGTAAAATAGAAGATGGAAAAAATTAACATTCTTCTGGATAGTGTGCAATTGCACAGGAAAAAAAAAATGTGATGAGATAGAGGGATCTAACCTTTTGCTCTCATATATGGAAACTACAGACTCTCCTTTCCTCTGATATGGTGACCAAGGATTGTGGATGTGAATAAATAAAACCCAGTTAAATTCAATTTTCAGATGCAAACAATGGCAAAACTGGTAGAAATATATCCCAAGTACTACATAGAACATACACTTAAAAATACCTATTCTTTATCTAAAATTTGAATTTAACTAGTGCTCTTTATTTTTATTTGCTCAATTTTGCCTTCTTCTTTTTTTTTTAAGATTTTTTTATTTATTTTTAGAGAGATGAGAAGGGAGAGAGACAGAGAGGGAGAGAAACAGCAATATATGGTTGCCTCTCATATGGCCCTCACTGGGGACCTGGCCTGCAACCCAGCCCTGACTGGGAATCCAAGCAGGACCCTTTGGTTCCCAGCCCACACTTAATCCACTGAGCTGCACCAGCCAGGGCTCAATCTTGCCTTCTTAATCAAGCCTCCCTGACAGCATATGAGAAGACATGTAATGTAAGAAAAAAATGAACTTACTTATTTAAACCATTTAACCCAAGTGGTGAAAGACAAATACCATATGATCTCACCTATAAGTGGAATCTAATCAACAAAACAAACAACCAAGCAAAATAGAACCAGAGACATTGAAATAAAGAACAAACTGACAGTAACTAGAAGGGAGAAGGGAGATGGATAATGGGGGAAAATAAGGGAAGGGTCATCAAGAAACATGTATAAGGGGCACATGGACAAAGCCATGAGGGTAGGTTCTGGGTGGGAGGTGGGGATGGGTGTGGAGAGAGGAGCAGTGGGGGAAAATGGAGATAACTGTAATTGAACAACAACAAAACAAACAAACATGAGATTATTGCAAGAAAGTCTAGCTAATTTAGCTTGATACATCTACTGAAGTCAAGCATCTATTTGTGCCAGATAGGAATGATTATAATCAATCAAATTTTATTATTTTAAATATACAAAGTAGAGATATTTAGATATATAGGTTATAAAGTATTTGAATGTATATATTGACTCTTCCTCCAAGTTAAAGGTCCATTTTGCTTCTTGTTTATCTAAAAGAATTGCCCTAATTTATGTCAATATAACATTCAACTTTTCCACCAGAATAACAGAAAATTAAAATATTTCTGTTTATATTTAAATGTTACCTATACAAATTTAAGTTTATCATGTTATATACAGCATTGAAATTCATATTTCTACCATTTACTATGTATTGACAATGTTTATAAACTACTATTATACTGAAGCACTGACATACAGCCATTCAGTAAAGAACTTGATGCACTGTAGCACATTTTGAAGACTTACCCAAGGACAGTATTGAAAAGCGATGCTGGAGATGCCTACATAATTATTTTGAAAACTTACAAGGACATAGATGTCGAATGCATAGAATCACTTTTGTATCTTACTCTTACTGTGTTTGGATATTCACATTTTCTATATAACCACAGGGAATCATTCCTCAAAAAGGTAGAAGAAGAATGAAGAAGGAGTTTAAGAGATAACACATTTGTATACTCTGCATGCTTTTGCTTTGTGTTTTCACATGAGGGTAATAAGCTTCCATCTTTAAAATTATAGCTAAGCAGAGGATTTAAAATTAGTTCATTGTAAAGTCAGAAAAGTTCATTAAAAAAGGCAAATACTGTTTTCTGTTAGCATATACATAGACTCTTGCATTGGCTTTAAAATATATCTCATAGGATCTGGGACTGGCACTGATTGATAAAATAGAAAATCTTACCTCTAACTTGAGAAAAATACTGGCTTCTCTACAGGTTTTCAACACTGGTTTACAAAAAATATATATAATAGTTGATCATAGAGGAATTTTAAAAAAGATATTTAAATACTAAGAAATAAAGAAAACTATGTATTATAAAGTCATCAAAAATAGCTATGTTGCTAATATAAAATTTATATATTTTACAGGATATAGACAAAAATTTAGAACAGGGTATTTGCAAACATCATATTACTCAGAAAACAAAGAGCATTTAAAGTAAAATTAACAATATTTCTGTTCTTCTGAGGGAAAATGTGTTATTGCAAATTCATTTTTTTAATTTAAAATACGTTAAATTTCAATTATTTGTCCAATAAAGTTGGTGTACTCTATACTAGGCACAATTTTGTGGGTTTTGAAACAGCTAAATAACCAAAATATAGCACTTTATGCAGTTTTTGTTCTAGTGAGGAAACATAGAAAATGAACAAAATAAATAAAACATGACATACAGTAATCACTACTAGGAAAACTAGAAGAGTAGGAAGACAGCCAATATTGGAGAGGGAACACTTTTGCAGACAGGGTGGCCTCACAGAAAGGGCCATCGGGTCACAAAGGATTGAGGAATGTGAGCAAGGAGTCTTGTGGAAGGGATACGCAGGAAATAAGGCTTTGGGTTTAGGGAGGAGTCAGTAAAGTTCAGAAACGGTGCAACCAGTGAGGAGTCTAGGAAAATTCAGATGAAAGATAATAATGACCTGGATCAAGCCTGGCTGGTGTAGCTCAGTGGATTGAGCGTGGGCTGAAAACCAAGCGGTCCCGGTTCGATTCCCAGTCAGGGCACATGCCTACGTTGCAGGCCGGGTCCCCAGTGAGGGCCATGTGAGAGCAACCACACATTGCTGTTTCTCTCCCTCTCTTTCTCCTTCCCCTCTCTCTAAAAAATAAAGTAAATAAAATCTTAAAAAAAAAAATGACCTGGATCAAGATGACAGCAGAGGAGTGGAGAGTTTGAAATGGTGAAAATAAAGGCCAGGAGTTCACTTTTGCACAGGAGAAGTTTGAGCTGCAAATTAGATGTCTAGTGAATATGTTTAACAGGAATTATATATATATATATATATACATAATCTAATTATATAATTTGATATATTTATTATATGTATATAATTTAATATATATATACATAATCTGGAACCTAGAGGAGGGCAATGGACTGAAGGTGTAAATTTGGGAATAGTTAAGATAGCTTTCCATCTCAAGACTTGGAACATCCCCAGAAGACCCTTGGGAATTGTCTCGGTGACCCACGGAGGAACCCACCCTTTCTCAACATGCAGGAACAAGGTGAAAAATGGCAGGAACCTCTCAGCCTAGCAGACTATCTAACTGTGGACCCTTTGTGAATTCTCTGGCTTTATTTCAGATCATCTGAGACAACGTGTCATTCCTCTTCAAATTAAATTTCTATCATGTCACATCCTAGAGAGCAGACTCCACAGTATAGGTTCTGTGACTTACTGAAGTTAGGGGCACATTCCCTGACAGGAAGGCGTTTATATAGTCAGTTTTTATATTGTTTTTAAATGTATACTAGAAAATTTGTCAATTATCTAATTTTGGAGACCAGGATTTTACACACAGGCAGACACAAACATAGACATGTGAACAATTTGTTAAATGCATTGTCATATCTACTTTTCCTATCAAATTCTAATAATTTGTGTCAAAAATCCCCTCCATGACCATGCTATAACCTTTTAGACTTTGCTCTGGAAAATGGAATTTGTGACTGCAAACATATTTGAGATTTAGTTTGCTCAATTGTCCTATCGCTTCTTTTGGTAACCTTGCTCTTTTCTCAAAACTGTAGTTCTTTTTGTAACTTATTTCCATATAGATTATATTGATAAATCATTTTCCATTTCATTATCCTGGATTTTCAGATTTCTGGCTGTGGCTTTTCTCTGAGCTACAAGTTCATCTCTCTGTTTTGCCTTAAGCTCGTTAGAGATGTTCCAGGATAAAACCAGCTCCCTTTCCTTAAACCTGCACTTCTTCAACAACCATTTTTGCTTCCAAAAGTATTCCAGACATAGCTTCAAATACATTCCACTGCTGTCCATGGTTAGGCTATTGACAGTGCAGAGAAAAGGCAAACAATCCTTATGAAAACCATTATTATTTTATAAGCAGTTTCAAGTCCTTTACTTGTGAATATACGATTCTAATAAATATTTGGTACTTTATATTCACAATTGGAGTTCTATCTGCTTCTCTCCTTTTCTTCAATGTATTTTTAAACATTTAAATAATTAATGATTATAAATGTTATTATTTAATTAAACAGATTTAAGCATAAAATTCAGACATAATTCATGTGAGAAATGTAACATTTTAGAAAGAAGAGAAAATTTTTCACTAAGTAATATTCAGTTGAAATTTCTTTTTTCATATTTCTATTTAATTTCTTAGTAAGAAGTCTATTCACACTCTAAAAATGACGCATTCTAACTTTTGTTTGACTTTCAAATGATCAGTATCATTATTACCTAATATTCCAAATTATTGACCAAAGAAGGGTTTTATCATTCTCTTGTCAAAAGAACAGAATAAGGCTATTGCCAATTTTCTATAGTTAAATTGGTTCTCTAGTTATATCATACATTTAATAAAAGTTATGAATACTTTATTTCAACTAAAATATTCAGTGCAAAGGTGTATTTTTACTTTCAATTAAACGATATAGTAAAGGAACTCCCATACTTCTTATAACATCGCAGGAAACCTCATAAATCATGGGCTGACATTAAATGGTCCAGTAGTTATTCTAGTGTGAACTTAGTCATTATTAAGGTTAAACACAAAAGCAGTTATGGAATGTATGGCATGAGTGTGATAAAGCTGCATGGCTAATACACAGATTGCCTTCTGCTGACAAACTCAGCAGTTGTGAAATAAGCTGTATAACTCAAGCATATTCTGATATAAGCTGTTAATTTTATCGATCATGCATAATTCATAAAAGCTCTCTGGTCTATTTTACTTTTCTCTTATAACTCAGAGATCATTTTTTCGCCCACTAAACAATGAATCAATTTTTCACTAAATTGCCCTACAAAGGATCATAGATATATATAAAAAACAAAACAAAAAAAAATCACCTTTTCTGTCCTAGAGTAAAATACTGTAGTGAAGAGTCACCAAGAAGACAGAGACTTTAAGTGCACATCTGTTTGGTGTGGTCTGAATGTGTGTGTTTCCCCAAATTTGTATATTGAAATGCTAACTTCAGTGTGATGACATTAGGAGATAGGGCCTTGGCGAATTCTTAGTTCTTGAAGGTGGAGCTCTCATGAATGAGATTAGTGCTTTTATGGAAGAGAGCCCACAGAAGTCCCCTGCTTTTTTCTGCCGTGTGAGGACACAATTTAGATGTCAGAGATCACATGAAGGTCCTCACCCAAACATGCTGGCCCCCTAATCTTGGACTTTCAATCCCCACACCTGTGAGAAATACATTTCTGTTGTTTATAAGGTACATAGTATATGGCATTTGGTTATAGCTGCTGAACAAACTGAGACAGCATTTAAATACACATGTTGTTGTTTTAATGTTTTCATTTCCAGAATTAGAGATTTGACACATAATTTTCCAGTAAATGATCTGTAAATTGAATAATATAAAATCAATAAGTAAGGGGAAAGGAAATTTGATGAAGATGAGTAGAAATTATAAGAGCAAACAGTAAACTATTTGATCATAAAGTATAACGCTTAGTTTATTTTTAAAAAAGGAGTAACCCCACACACATTTTCAGCATGTAGGAATTTTTATCTAGGTAAGTTTTTACATTTCTCCAATACTTTTCTTCCTGCAACACAAACTATGCTCTTTAAAATGTGAGTTGATAAGTATATTTAGAAAACAATTTAAATTCATATCAAGTAGTTGTTAATTTCAGCGAACCAATTTCTATATAACATGGGGGATGGGTATATATAATCTGAGAGATAAATAAGTAAATGGTGGAAAACCCATAATAAAAGAACTATAGTTTGAATCATGGAAGAAAAGCACAAATTACTTCACATATTTAAAATTTAATTACCAATAATAAAATTGAAACATCTATTATACTTGCTTCCATAGAAGGATGAGTTAATTATCAGATTTTACAAGGTGGTGATATCTCATTCTCATATGTTAGCTATGTGTGTGGTAGTCTCTTTCCAATGGTAGTACCGACTATTTATTTGTTGAAATAATTTATCAAGTTTTGCCTGTTAAGAAAGAAAAAATAAATACAAACTAAAAGTAGCTTATCCTACAACTAACAAATTCATAATTTGAAACTGTAAAGCACTGTCTTTGCATTATTTAATAGTGGAAAATATATTTAGAAATTCTAGCAACATTAATTTTGATAAAAATAAAGCTCTTGCTAACTTATATTGGGGAAAAATTAATATAAGGCATAGCTTTGCTTTGATTAATAGAATATGGATATACATGATAGTATATAATTGTCTTGATAAGAATGTTATGTTCCTGTTTGTCTCTCTTGGGCTTCTGCCATCATATTGAAAAGGACATGCATTGCATAACTGGCTAGATCAAGGTGGATTAGAGAACACTGATTCACTTATATCTCATGATCCTTTGCTGAGCAACTTAGAGAAAAATCTAATACATTGTTCAGTGGGTGTGTGGAGCCTACCCACACTCCACCTACAGCCTATTATAATCAAGTCCACCTCTGTTTAGTCTAGAGGAGCCGCACTCAGCAGACCTGAAGAAAAATTACCAAATTAAATATTTTTTGTTTTAAACAACTGGTCCTTACATAGAACCATTGTTTCAGTCAGTAATTGATACTATGATGTCAAGAAAATATTAACAGCGGTGTCTTTCCAGCGATCTATTTCATATTGCACACTTCCTACAGTGAGCACACACAATGTTTAATTCAGGAAATTATTATTAAATTAATCATTTATTGGATATGTAGAAAAGAGATGTAAAAAAAAGTCTTAGGACAAAAATGATAAAACGCATGCTCTAAAATATCTAATAATGGTTATTGAAATTTACATATACACAATAAGGAATATACGAGTTTGGACAATGATACATAAACAAATTTGCACGAAGGCAAGGGACAGGTTATACACCCTAAGAAATCTTATTTAGTGCTAAATGTTTATACTCCTGAGAGGTAATCACTCCTTCCTTAGAAAAAAGGGACATTGATATCTATCTGTTCTCCTTAGCTCAGGAAAAGGATTTTTCCCAGGCCTCATACTGGCATGGGAAGTGATAATATGACTTCTGTAATCCCTCATCGGACCATTTCCTATTTGCAGGCTGCCACAAACGGCATCATTTGATTCTGCTGTAATACTATGCTATTGTTATTGACAATTCTGTTTTAATGTCACTATTTTTACAACTTTTACTTCTAACACTTTAACAAGTTTATGCTCTCAGGAAAGCTTTGCATAGTTTTAACCCTAAGCTCATTATTTTTCTTGAAATTTAATATTTACCTTCTTTCAAAAGCACATCTCTGTGCTTTGGAAGGTGGGACTGGATTGGGCTCCCTGGTTAGCTTGTTGGTGTCTACTGTTTATTCTTGAATTATCCAAGTTAGTCTCCGTGGTCTTTCAGTTTTTTCCTTTAAGCCAACATTATAATTCTTAAAGGACATGGACAAAATCTGTTAAATGTGTCAAGTAGATGTGACTCATTAGATATAATTTCAAACCACATACAATCAATATTTTAAAAGCACATTTGAAATAGCACATATATTGAACTTACTGCACTTAATTGAACGTGATTTAGTCAGTGGAAGTATTTGAGGTTTTTTATTTGAGGTTGTTTGTTTGTTTGTTTGTTGTTGCTTTTTTAATCATCCTGAAACCTAATTGGTGTTCTATCTGTTATTATTTTCATGAGATTGGGAAAGATATTAATCTTGTCAAACTTCAATATCCTTATTTATAAAATTTAGTTTTAAAATACCTTTGAGCTTTATTGTGCCTACTGTTATGAATAATATTAAATTACCCAGCATATAGTAAGTACAACTCATTTATTTAAGGTTTTCTTGTCAGTCGGGGAATTTTAAAAGATGAAGAAATAATTTAGACTGCATAATTTTACAGTTAAAAGACACAGATATAATCAGTTCCAATCCCCTCACTTTATAGATGGCTTACCTGAGGTCCACAGATATTTATGGTTTTGCCCAAAATCTCCAGAAGATAGTGGCAGGGAGAGAATGACTAATTCAAAGTTATATAATACATCTAAGGGCTAAAAATGGAACTTCAAAATATTTGCATTTCTCAGTATTTTGTTGTACCTCCCTATTGAAATCTTCTTTAAAAATCTGTGATGTCTATTGACTGTTATACAGTAGAAACAAATAGTGAGAAATAAATACAGTTTATTAAAAAATTCTTCCTTCAGCATTAGATTTTGAGACTAACCTCACTTTTTCTATCCATCTAGATCATTAAAAGGGGCGGATGACATTTTTGAGATAAGCACTTCCATCTTATCTCAACTAGAAAATATGATAGTAAATAATATTTTCACTTCAAAGTAAAGATCATAATGGGTTTGAATTATTTCTTTTTTTAGTTTTTAAATTCTAATATCAGGCACAAGGGAATTTGATAAAAGTTGAAACTGCTTGAGGTAAATAAAATTTTAATGATACCAAGCACACACACTTTAATCCTTCTTACATTATGGACTCTGAGAAAACTTTTCTTGCTCGTCTGAGGATTTATATTTCCCTGGGCTACGTATCTCCTGGTCTTAGTTGAAACCTTACAGACACCGGCTCCTGTCACATTTTTTCCCCAGACACAATCCAGGATTACGAAAAATCTCACAAGTTATCTTGTTTCTGAAAGATTTAGAGCAAGATTTCCTGACCAGATTAGTTGGATAAGTTAACTCCAGATCTGTATCTGAAATGAACTCCCTTCCTATTTAAGGTTTATCATGGGTGATACCATCAAAAAGTAGCACGCGCAGCTTATGTTCCCTGGCAGGCAAGGGCTTTGGCAGGCGGCCTGAAGAGAAATACCTGCAGTTCAGAGAATGATGATGATTTTTTTAATGCTTCCTTGGCTTTCCTAGTTTTCACTGAATCAGGGCCATTTACCTCTACTCTCCACTTTCAATCAACTTTAACCTTTCCATATGAACCTTGCCACAAAAAGGAAGCCCACAGTAACAAAAATTTTTAATTATTTCTCTCAGGTTCTGGGTAAGGCTGTTGATATTGTTATGCTGCTTGATAATAACCGCTCCCCCTAAAATGAAGGTGTAGGCCCAAAAGGCAAGGGATTTTCAAATTAATGTTCTTTGTTCCTTTCTAAATTGGCCAACACCCAAATATATTTGTTGAATTTCTGAAAACCACTGTTTTTTTTTTTTTTTTTGCTTTTGTGTTTGAAGAATACAGCAGCAGTCATATGCACTCAAACACACATTTTTCATCTTATTATCTTCAATTGTCTGTAGAATTAATATTTTGGAATTAAATAACAATTTCATGAATCAACATTTTCTTGTTTTTCTTTCAGCTACCCAGTGCCTTCTCAGTCCCTTACTCAATGATGGAATTATAGGGACCAAACAAGTCTGGAAAATACTTCATTGAAGTAGAGTCCCCAAGTATAGGACATAATCATAAAGGCTGTCTTACAGCTCTGCCCTTTCCTTTCTAAATTGCTAGAGCATTATGTATTAGTTCTTTTCTCTGTACTTTGCACATGTGCACACAGCAGGAAGCTAGACTGCCTGGATTTCTACAGGTTGGGAAAGTCATTTCCTCTCTCCATGCTTAAGTTCGCAGTGTAAAATAGGAGAAATAGTAGTTCTTATCTGACAATGTTTTTAAAGATGACAAAAAAACACTGTATAGGTATACACTATTTTATGTTATTGCAGGCCACCTAAAAGTACAAGTTAGATAAATTAAAATGACCCCAATTTTTAGAGATGCTGTGGAGAGCAGGATCAATAAAATGGCATTAGTCTGGTCAAGACAGGACAAAGTATATAAAGCAAAATGAAGACACTCATGTCAACCAAGATGGCTGCCAGTCAGCCATGACACGTCAGTTTAAGAAGAAAAGTCCCTAGCCATGCTAGAAATAGCTAGAAGGAAACACACTTAAGATATCTGTACATGTGATTAGAACAGCCACGTCTGCTGAGTGGGACCACCATAGGCAGGCTTCTGGGGAAATTCCACACTCACCATCAGGGGAACCAAGGCACTTATCAAGGGAACCTGAGGGGTGGAGTACACCACTCTCAAGCGTATAACTGAGACAGGCACCAGACCACTGCTGAACCAGCTGAGCTCCACACACCAGACTGCTGCTCCACGCTGTGCTGATCTCCCTTGACATTGGCCACTGGAGGCTCTGCTCTGCTGGATCCAGACCACACCGTCTCTGACCTGTAAGACCAGCTCTTCCTTGCAAGATGCTGGCAACTGCCTTTCCCAACATGCTGTCTCATGGGCTGGTAGACTGAGATTCTGGGACTTGGGTTCGTTATACCCCACTGATTGCTGTGTGTGTGTGTGTGTGTAATAATTTGCTTAGATCATTAGAGTGAGAGTTGGATTTTAGTGTATGTTGATATTCTACTTTATGTGAACCTGCATTCAAAAAAGCTGAGTGAATAACGTAGTTATGCTGTCAGGTTGCTCGGTAGGTAGCTAGCTGAGCAGTTGCGTGGCTGACTTATAAGAAAGATTGTGTTGTGACACATAGCTCACAACAGATGCAGCATTGGGTAAATTGAAAGGAGAGTGAAATACGGTCATACCTTGGTACTTGTCTGCTTCAGAACTAGTCATTTCAGAGTTTGAAACCCCAGAATGCATAGCATTTCAGGACCTTGCCCTTGCTAGAACTTCTATGACTCATGAAGCTGCCCCGCAAGAGAGAATGCTTCCTTGTTTGGTATTCATCAGTTTCAGCACTAATCACAAGTTCTGGAACGAATGAATGACAAGTACCAAGGTGCCACTGTATAGCTTTTGAATGTAATCCTCCAACTTGAATTTGTCTCGACCAACCTGGAATTTGTAAAATTGGAAATTGTTGCAAACTAACACCATCCTTCCTAGGAGCTCCTGTATTTCCAGACCTAAGGGGTCTGAAGAGCAGGGAGTAGTAAGAGTAAGTTATCTGGATTCACTGGATTCACAGTTGTAAATTACAGCAAAGAGAAGAAAATAAAAGGTAAAAAATCTCCCGGCTGGTGTAGCTCAGTGGATTGAGCGCAGGCTGGGAACCAGAGGGTCCCAGTTCTGTTCCCAGTCGGGGCACATGCCTGGGTTGCGAGCCAGGTCCCCAGTGAGGGCCATGTGAGAGGCAACCAT
>PVJI01014828.1:0-2500 GCA_004026765.1 Micronycteris hirsuta
CTACTGCACTGTTGGTGGGAATGCAGACTGGTACAGCCACTGTGGAAAACAGTATGGAACTTCCTCAGAAAAATGAAAATGGAATTGCCTTTTGACCCAGCAATTCCACTACTGGGATTATACCCTAAGAATCCTGAAAAACCAATTCAAAAGAACCTTTGCACTCCTATGTTCATAGCAGCACAATTCACAATAGCTACGTGCTGGAAACAACCTAGGTGCCCATCTACAAATAAATGGATCAAGAAACTATGGTACATTTACACAATGGAATTCTACGCAGCAGAGAGGAAGAAGGAGCTTATACCTTTTGCAACAGCATGGATGGAACTGGAGAGCATTATGCTAAGTGAAGTAAGCCAGGCAGTGAGGGACAAATACCATATGATCTCACCTTAAACCGGATCATAACCAACAAAAGCAGAAAGCAAGCAAAACATAACCAGAGACACTGAAATTAAGAACAGTCTAACAATAGACAGAGGGGAGGGGACAATGGGGAGAAGAGTTTTCAGGAATCACTGTAGAGGACACATGGACAGAACTAAGGGGGAGGAGTGAGGCTGGGGGGGGTGGAACGGGAGGGGAAGGGAGTGGGGAGGGGAGAGGCTGCAAATAACTGTAATTAAACAAAAAAATTAATTAAAAAAAACAAACAAACTCTCAACAGTTAGGGAGGAAGTAAGGGTGCAGAGTGTGATCCCAGGGTCTATCCCTGTGTAATGAATGAAAGCACCCCTCCCCATGCACATATCTGCACACACCCCTCAAATAAAGCAGGCCAAATAACTTTATTCAGGCTGTCTTTTTTCTTTTGGAGTTTCCTACTCTTGGCACAGTCTGTTTCTGTGGCTTGGGGGAGGATCACTGGGAGAAACAAAGTAGGGCACATGGTTGGACCCAGAACTAAACTTAACTATGAAAGATGAAGTAGCAGATGATTCTGAGGATACAGCATGCCTAGAGTTACTGGGATACTAGCCTGGTCTCCAGTTGTGGCCTGTAGAGCAACCGGGTAGCATCAGTAGCTCCCAGGCCAAACCTAATTATACCAGAGGACCTTTAAAAACTAACCATGCCACTCTTCATTTTCAAAGAATCCAATTTAATTGATCTGGGGTTGGATGCCGCAACGAATTATTATAACGTTTCAAAAACGAGTCTAATGTGCAGGCAGGCTTGAGCGTCCCTGTTAAGTTCATTCCCAAGGTACTATACCACCTGAGACTCCCTCCCCTATCCCCAGCCACCACCTGCATGGGCCCTGGAATGTTAGGCTTGAATGAGGGAGGGAGTTCAGGCTTTATGTGACAAGAGGCCTGCCACATTTACTGACCAGAAGACGTCCCAGCATGCAAAGTCCCCTCCAACCCCAGCCCCTCTGCTTACAGTGGAGGAAAAGTGACAGTAATGTGGAACCATTGATATAAAATACACCTCCCTAAGTCCTAAGTAAACATTTCCTTGATAATAAAAAATGCAAAAGATAAATAATGTTTGATTTTAGAAATAATGATTTTGTAGAAGAAATATTGTACTATATGAATTATGTGTAATAACATCTGGTATTTATCCCGGTGATTTAATAATAGAAAGACTAGTCGTGTACAGATTAAGTGTGTAACTCTAAAGTGGTGGAGCGTAATATCGTTTTCTTACAGTAATATTAGGTACAATAGGAACTTGATTACTGTGATGGTGCTCAACAGCAATAACTACCCGGTTTTCTTGGGAGTGGGAATACTGGAGTGGAAAATAGGGCTCGTCCGGGATTTGAACCCGGGACCTCTCGCACCCTAAGCGAGAATCATACCCCTAGACCAACGAGCCACACACACAGCTAACTTTGGGGTTTGCAACTCTAGCAGAAAAGTTTTTGCCATGTCTGCAGTTATTTATAGCTATGTTCCTAATAATTAAGAGCATGGATTGCCACCTAGTGGACCAATGCGTCACTGCAGTCTCCTTTACCAAAATTCCGGAAAATAACACCCTTACACTACAGATAATTTTAGGGAAAAATTTTTAGGATCAACGAGAATAATTTCGCTGCACGTTTGCGCTTCCCCGTGGACTAAAGATGCTTTCGGAATGGTGGGAGGCAAGCAAATCAGGAACAGCCAGTTGGAAAGGGGAGAGGTCGCGACTTCTGGGAGGGCGTCTCCTAGACGGCTCTGCCCTAAGTGGGCGGGAGAGTGGGGCCTCAGGAAGGAAGCTTTTCCCCGCCTCTGCACCAGACTGACGGATTATTGGGCTCGGCCTCTCCCTGCCTTAGATTCTCATCTCCCTGAAACTTCCCCGTCTCCTCCGGGACGACCCCAGACTCAGCATATTTCACGTAGCAAAAGCACTCGCCGCGTGGCTTCCTCCAGGAGGAGGCGCCCAAGGCAGGACAGGGCCCCGACTCTTCTCAGCGACCAGCTTGTGCCAGCCCCACAAAGGTTTCCGGTCTCTCGGGAGGACACGCAAGACGTGTACCAGCTTTTTCCACCGATCTCAA
>PVJI01014828.1:5000-42929 GCA_004026765.1 Micronycteris hirsuta
GAAAAGGCAATTCCATGGAGGGAACAGTGTGCAAAGCTATGGACATGTGAGAAATTAAAAAAAAAAAATGCAGTGTTAAAATCTGGGGAAGAAGGTGAGAAGAGACTTGCCATGGTTTTGTCCTTTCTAAATTCAGAGCTCCAAAACCTAAGTTTGCTCTTGTGGAATTAAGCCTCTCTCTCAAAAAAACATTTAATCCTTCCTTAAGATATAGAGTTACATATATCTTTACCAATTTCATACATATTTCATACCAATTTTTTAAAAAGGACTCTTGTTTTCACTTTTTAGAAATCTTGTTCACAAAAGCTAGTAAACAGAAACTAAAATTCCATTTAACTAAGAAAGATCTTGTAACTGTTTCCTACTGCAAATATAGCCACAGATGAGAACATTGGAAAAAAGCAGACTCATGCAACACCAAGAAGTGAACCAGTTCTGCTGAGTAAGAGTTAGGCCCTCTGACCACAGCCCTGGGCTTGTACCCATGATTTTTAAACATTTGCATTTGTCCAAGATCACAAAGTTTGTAAGAAATCTATAAGCTTATATATGATTAATTGTGCCCTTTAATTTTCATTGGGTAGATATAAAACATGACCACTGACCTTACACAATTTTAAGCAAGATAAACTCTCTATTTAAGATAAGCAAAGAAAGGCATTCATGACAGATGTCCTTGGTTCAGGGGTGAGTCATGGAGAAGCCTCACAATGTTGTTCCGAGGAGTGAGGAACTTGTACAATGCCCATAGCAAAGAAGGTAATAGGATTGTGGAAGCAAAAGGGGCCACATATTCACCTGACAAGCTCAGGGGAGGCCTGTGAGGCAACCTTGCAAACTCAGAGACCTAAAGTAACTACAAATGATGGTCTAAAATTAAAATTTATTAACTAAGAATAGTTCATGGCGGGTAGTCCTCTCCTAGCCTAGTATTTTTCCCTAACAAAAGTCAATCTGTACTTTAACTAAGCCTGACTACTATCTTTTTATATCATTATATAATAACATACCTTTGGAATATCAAGGTAACTTCCCTTGTTCCCAAACCCCTTGGGCACAAGCTAGACCACAAATTCCCTCATTGTCATTGTTACCAAGTTAATTGTTGACTGTTAACTATCCCTTACCCATCTATGTAAAAGAAGTATACGTCTATCATTTTACCTTTCATCCTATCCCAGAGGTTTCCCTGCTTTGCTTCCTTCTCCCTCCCTAATCTATCATCAAGGGACTTCATGTAACCCCCTTATGGCTCCTCCTTTGATTATAATATATAAAATAAGGTGCTAAACTGCTATTCTCCAGAGTATTTCTCCATCTGTTGAAATATTGCTTCCCATCAGAATTGTCATCAGATTGGCTCAAATAAACTCACCAAAAATTCTCTACAGGTTTGAATGTTTCTTAGGTTGACAGGATCTTCTGTGGCTTGACAATAGCTGCCTCTCCCAATACTCCCTTCGTGTTCAGTCCTCAGTCTCTGTACACCAGGTAAAATCCTCCATGTTCCTCCAAAATCTATAAGATTTTGTTATAACTGCCTGCAATATCAAGAATTGGATCTCTGTACCCCATTTGCCTACCAGGTATTTCACTGGAGGAAATCTCCAAGGTGATCAGCAAGCTAATCTCTTTGGACTTGCAGACAGGCACCATAATTCTTGAAGAAGTGGCAGGGTGCCTGTCTGTTACCTTAGACAGGAAGGGAGCACCAGGAAGTATCTCGTAAGAACCCCCCTACTCCAACTCTACCCCTATCCCCACTTGAGCAGGAAGCAGGGATGGTCTTTGAGATGGAAGTCCACCATTCTCCCAGGTCAGGGCACCTTAATAAACCTTTCTTTTTGCACCAGCACCTGTAGCACAAGTTTGGCTTTTGTTGTGGCAGGCCGCTGAACCTACGGTTGGGTTTACATGACTTGTTTTCCAGGGCAGGAAAATCAAATCAAACTTTGAATCATAGGTGATTCTATGTTGGTGTGTGCAGACACTGAGTATGTAGTATAGTGCTTAGAAAGCCTGGGTCAGTTATTTAACCTTGCAGAGTCAGTGACCAGTTTGGCAAATTAGGGTTTATTATTATCATCACTTTTATTATCATCGTCATTGTTATTACTTTCAAGGAGACAGGCCTTGGGCAAAAGTGCCAACAGCTTTCTCACCCCCCCCCCTTGCTGTTTCTCCTTTTCTCTTGTTATTCTCTGGTTGTATTCTTGGCTCCTTTACCTTTTCCTAGAATCTGTTCCCTTATCTTCACCCTGTCACAATTCAGCAAGCTCACGTCTATTCCTTCTATGGACTGATCTCTTCTCTTTTAATCATAGAGAGTATGATTAAATCATAAGGAAGAGAAAATACATTTACAGTATTTATTGAAAAAAAAAGTTGAGTATAAGTGAACCGGTGCATTTCAAACCCTTGTTCAAAGGTCAATTGAAGTTTATTACACCCAGCAAGCATACTGTCTTAAAGTGTTGCACTAAAAGGAATTTAAAATACTCAAAGGTGAATTCCAAGAAGCTAGGGCAACCATCATGGTCATCATGTTTTTTGCATCATGAGTGTGATTTTTTTGTCTCTCAGAGACAGTGCTTGGCTTCTGGGTTAGCTTATCACTTTTCTATCAGGACAAATAAACCTTAAACTACTAAACCTTACCTACATTCCACCTATCTCCTACCCCTGTCTCAGGGTGTTACATCAGTCTTTCTCATTGTCTCAGCCACAAACTGCCCACGGGGAACTTTGGTTGAACTGTCTGACTCCAGGAGGTTCCAAGAACCCTTCTACTACAACTGACCCTCGAACAATACAGGGATTAAGAGTACAGACCCACAGGCAGGTGAAAATTCAGTATAACTTTTGACTCCCCCCAAATTTAACTACTGATAGTTAAGTACAAATACTGTTGACTAGAAGCCTTACCAATAACATAAACAGTCATTTAACACCTATGTTGTATATGACATGAACTGTATACCGTATTATTACAATAAAATAAGCTAGAGAAAATATTATTAAGAAAATCATAAGGGAGTCCCAAACAAGATGGATGCAAAGAGGCCCACCCCAAGACACATCATAATTGAAATGCTAAAGGTTAAAGATAAGGAGAGAATCTTAAAAGCAGCAAGAGAAAAGCAGAGAGTTACCTACAGGGACATTCCTATAAGACTGTCAGCTGGTTTCTCAAAAGAAATTTTGCAGGCTAGAAGGGACTGGCAAGAATTAAAAGTGATGAAAAGCAAGAAACTACAGCCAAGATTGCTCTACCCAGCAAAGCTACCATTTAGAATGGAAGGGCAGATAAAATGCTTCCCAGACAAGGCAAAGCTAAAGCAGTTCATCCTCAGCAAGTCATTATTGTATGAAATGTTAAAGGGATTTATTTAAAAAAGAAGAAGAATATCAAAACTATGAACAATAAAATGGCAATAAATACATATCTATCAACAATTGAATCTTTAAAAAAAAACAAAGCAAGCAAGAACAGAGGCAGAATCTTGGCTCAGAGAGCGTTTTGATGATTGTCAGATGGGAGGTGGTGTAGGAGAATGGGTGAAGAGGTGAGGGGATTAGGAAGTACAAATAGGCAGTTATAGAATAGCCATAGGGCTGTAAAGTACAGTATAGGAAATGGAGTAGCCAAAACCTTATATGCATGACCCAGGGACATGAACAATGGTGTGGGGATTGCCTTTGAGTGTGGGGGTGGGGGATGGGTGCTGGGTAGAGGGGGGAAATGGGTAAAATTGGGATAACTATAACAACATAATCAACAAAATATAATTTAAAGAAAAAAGAAAATCATAAGGAAGAGAAAATACATTTACAGTATTTATTGAAAAAAAAAGTTGAGTATAAGTGAACCGGTGCATTTCGAACCCTTGTTCAAAGGTCAATTGAAGTTTATTACACCCAGCAAACAACATAAAAAATGGGCATGTCTCAGTGTGCTATGGCCCATTGGAAGCTATTCTGTTGAACAAATTGACCCATAGTAGGGATCTTAGGAATATTTTTAATTGCTTTTTGCTTGTCTGTGTTTTTATCATTTTCCCTCAACTTTTTATTTTGCAAAATTTTAATCCTAATGTGGAAATAAATTAGGACCACTAAAGGAGAACAAGTAAAGGCTATTTATTTAGAGCTTGTTGTAGCAAGGGAGTCAGCCATGATCACTTGAGTTTTGGCAGGCACTCACAGGCAGACAGAAGAGTGGGAAAGCTTTAGAGTAGAAAAGATGAAAGGCTTCAACTGATAGCAGGCTGTTGGCCTGGTAAAGCTTTAAAAGGGCTAATTAGAAGACAGGCATCCTATGTCACTGATTAGGGATGCATATCTGGCTTTCTCTGATGGATCCTAAGTAGAAAATATTAGGAAAGGTATTAGTTACTAATCAAGTCCTGGCCATTTGGGGTTGATTTGTACAGCGGTTAGTATTTGGCTTCCTGGGCTGTTACTAGAGACAGTGTTCTGAGTTCCTATAAGTCTTACTTAAAGTTAGTAGGTTGGTGTTCTGGGTAGACCATGAGTTGGTTTACTGAGCAGGTTGCTGCAGGTTGGGGATCAGAGACCTATTGTTATATACAGTCTGGCCATTGTCCATTTCTATATTCAATCTCTCACTAGAGAAAAGTTGAAAGAAAGTACAATAATGCCTGTATATGCCTTACTTAGAATAATTAATTATTAATATTTGTCACATTCTCTACTTGTGTTGCCACCTAACCATAGAGTATGTGTGCACATTTTTCTAGGTTTTTATTGTATGACAGAAGGAGAAGATCTTTTATTTAATTGCAAGCTTCAAACAAACAAGGATACTAACCTTATCTCATATCTCATATCTCGACCTTCAAACCTAAATACCTCAACATGCACCTCCTGAAATAAGAACTAAGAATAAAAGAATAATGTCAGTCCTGACAGGTGTGACTAAGTTGGTTGGGGGTAGTCCTGGAAACCAAAAAGTCACTGGTTTGATTCCTGGTCAGGGCACACACCCAGGTTGCCCAATTGATGTTTCTCTCCCTCTCTTTCTCCTTCCCTTACCCTCTCTCTAAAAATAAATAAAATCTTTGAAAAAAAAGAACAACTTCAGTACTATATCACACCTAAGAACATTTACAATAAATTTCATGTAATCTAATAGACATATATATTTTCAAATTTCCTCAGTTGGCTCCTCATATTTTTATAAATATGGATTCAAACAATGTTTCTCATTGCATTTATTTTTAATGTCTCTTTATTTTATTTTTTGTAATCTTATTTTTATTTTTTATTTTTTTAATATATTTTATTGATTGTCCTATTTTCCCCCCTTTCTTCCCTCCTCCCCTCCCTCCATTCCCCACCCTTTAATTTTTGTCCATAGGTCATACACATAAGTTCTTTGTCTTCTACATTTCCTATACTATCCTTAACCTCCCCCTGTCTGTTTTCTACCTACCATTTATGCTTCTTATTCTCTGCACCTTTTTCCCCTCTCTCCCCCTACCACTCCCCTGTTGATATCCCTCCATGCCTTATATAAATCCCTTTTACATTTCATATAATAAAGGCTGGGTGTTGATAAACTCCTTGAACTTGACCTTATCTGAGAAGTACTTTATCTGCCCTTCCATTCTAAATGAAAGTTTTGCTGGATAGAGTATTCTTGGATGTAGGTCCTTGCCTTTCATGACTTGGAATACTTCTCTCCAGCCCCTTTTTGCCTGCAAGGTCTCTTTTGAGAAATCAGCTGACAGTCTTATGGGAATTCCTTTATAGGTGATTGTCTCCTTTTCTCTTGCTGCTTCTAGGATTCTCTCCTTATTTTTAGTCTTGGGTAATGTAATTATGATGTGTCGTGGTGTGTTCCTCTTTGTGTCCAACTTGTTTGAGACTCTCTGAGCTTCCTGGGTTTCCTGAAAATCTATTTTCTTCACCAGCTTGGGGAAGTTCTCCTTCATTATTTGTTCAAATAAGTTTTCAATCCCTTGGCCTTCCTCTTCTCCTTCTGGCACCCCTATGACTCAGATGTTGGGATGTTTAAAGATGTCCTGGAGGTTCCTAAGCTTCTTCTCATGTTTTTTTGAATTCTTGTTTCTTCATTCTTTTCTGGTTAGATGTTTTATTCTTTCTGCTGGTCCACTCCGTTGATTTGAGTCCCAGTTTCCTTCTCATGCCTTCTCATTTGTTCAAGTAAATGCGACAATTTTTCTTTGAATTCTGTGAGCATCCTGATTACCGGTGCTTTGAACTGTGCATCTGATAGGTTGGCTATCTCTTCATCACTTAGTTGTATTTTTTCTGGAGCTTTGACGTATTCTTTCATTTGGGCCATTTTTTTTTTCTCGGTGCACCTGTTACTTTAGGGGGCGGAGCCTTAAGTGTTCACCAGGGTGGGGTAACCCACATCGTTGTGTTGTGACACTGTCTGTGGGGGGCAGGGCCTGAGAGAACAATGGCGCTTGCTCTGTTTTCTGCACTTTCCCAGGTACCCACAACCAAGTTGGGTCCTTCTTTGCTGGCTCTGGGGTGAGTGGGCGGGCCTGCACAGTTCCAAGTCCCTGTGGGTCTCCCCATCAAACTCTCCTGTGAGGCCGGGAGTTCCTCCCACTGCCACTTCAACCCCCACAGGTATATTCAACTGTTGGTTTGAGGCTTTATTTCCCTGCGCTGGTGGGCCGTGCAGTCTGTTCCACTCCCCAGTTTTTCCTCCCGGTTTATCTGTGCAAGAATGAGGGACTGTCCAGTCCACCAGTCTCAGCCCTGGTTTCGCCAAGAGCGCCTGCCGAGTTTTGGCCAGGCACGCCCGCCACGGGCCTCTCCAGGCAGCTGGAGTGTTGCCAGTACCACTCCACAAACTGAGTCTTGCCAAGTGCTCTCCACCCGGCTCCGCCCCGCTTACCAGTCTGGATGAACGTGTCTTCTTTAACTCCTTGGTTGTCGGACTTCCACTCAGTTCAGTTTTCTGTCAGATATGGCTGTTTTTGTTTTTTAAATTGTTGTTTTTCCTCTTTTGGTTGCGCAAGGAGGCACAGCGAGTCTACCTATGCCTCCATCTTGGCTGGAAGTCCCTAATGTCTCTTTATTTTAATTAGTCTCTTTTAATCTAGAAACTTTCCCTCCTTTGAGCCCTTATTTTTTCATGGCAGTTTTCTTATAACAAGTCTCACATTTTGAATTTGTCTGTTTCCTCATATTAGATTCTGTTCATTTGGTTATTTTCATAAAATATTAAATATTTTTTCATAGTCTGAAGAGCCCAATGGCTCTCTTTTTAGGATAAATTGTCTAGGCTCTTGGTAGACTTGGATTTCTACTAATCCAAGAAGAAAGAATTAAGGTTAATGGGTCTTCCATCTATTTTCATGGAAGTGTACTATTTACCATTCAAGGAACTTTTATTCACAAAGGAGGCCTTCTTGATTTCTTTGGGTGGCAACCATGTAATTTTCAATTTATTGACTATAAAGTAACTTAAAAGGTCAGGGATTTATATTTCAGAAAAGTAGGCACAATTATCAGAGTTGAATCAATTCTTTAGTTTAGCAATCAAGGACATATATGGATAGTCAGATGGATTTCTAAGGTACATGGATTATTTACCTAGAATATCAAGGAATATAGTTTTGCAAAACTTTAGCCAAAAAAAAATGTACTTGCCTCATTTGTGGTTTCTCAAATTTATTTTCTTCAGTTTTTACAGATTACTCATCTTTGGGAAACTGAGGCTTTATTCACTCTGGTGATTATCAGTTACTACTTGTGGTGCCACTTAACCATATTGTGTGTGTTTATGTGTGTGTGTTCATTCTTCTAGGTTTATTGTATATTGTGTGTATTACAAAAGGAGAAGACTATTTTCTTTTATTCAACTGCAAGCTTCCAATAACCAGGGATATTAACCTTATTTGTTTTCTCCCCAAGCATGACCAAATGGTCAGAGCAGACTTATTTGGTGGCTGTGAAGTTGGTTGTGTACTACTTTCAAGAGGCAAAAGAAGATTCTATTTTGCAGTCCCAAAAGGTCTTCTAATGGATGCTCCCCACTAACCAAACCCTACCTGCCTGAATCCATTATAAACACTTTTGTAATTTCATTGAAAAGCTGACCAAGATTTGAACTAAGAAATGTTTGTTGAATATTTATGTTAGAAAATTTGTAAGTATCAGTACATCATAGTACTTTGGATGACTGTGATGATTAGTGTGATACACATATAAGACCATACAGGAGCCAAATATTTAAATAGGGGTTCAATAAATGTTGAAAGGACTACCTGATACATCCATCAAAAGGAACATATTATTTACTAATATTTAATTTTCAGCAAAATTTTTATACCACATGCAGAAGGGGGCCTCAGGCCAATACCTTAATGGCTCTCTACTGAAGCTAGGGACAGATGTTTACATTGCAATGTAGTACAAGTCTTCTGTTGACTCAGAAAGATTGTGGTGGAGACTTTCAAATGCCCTAAGTTGAGGGCAAATAGAGCAATTGGGGAGCTTGTTAAGATTCTGATTTGATAGGCCTGAGATTCTCCATTTCTAATAAGTTATCAGGAGATGCTGATCTCTGTATCATACTTTGAGTAACAAGGCCTTAAAGTAAATTCCTGCTTTTGTACACATTTTCATCTGGACTTTTAACAAGATATAGATAGCAGGAAATTCAAGGTTCATTCCTCCAGCAAGATTGAAGAATGCTAGAGCCTATAATACTAGCATTCTGAACTGAAGACTGAAGGAAGAGGTACGTGCCAGACAAACACAATGCATTAATCTGTATTAGGCATCTTTCCAAAGGGACAGTCATCTATTTTCTTAGGTTACTGGAAAATTAAATATTCTGTAAAGTTGGCAGTCTGCTAAGGAAGCTAAATACATGGCTTGCTGGTTCCAGGCACTTCTTGTGTGAACTGTACAATCCAACAGGTAATCCACTTCTAGACCAAGGATCCTCCCTCCATTGAAGGATCCAGTGAGTTCAAGGTGGTAATGAGTGTTCAAGCAACTTCTGGTAATTGAACAGGGAAACCATATCCACTGGTTATTAAGAGAACTTCAGACCCTTTTCATAAAGATAGTGCCGCAAGCAAAGAAGAAAGCCCCTGCCCTCCCAAAGCTGAAGTCAGGGTAAAGGCTTTGAGGGCAAAGAAAGCAGTTCTAAAAGATGTCCACAGCCACAAAAAAAAAAAAAAAAAGACACTGCAGCTCCAAAGGCAGCCTCAACCTCCTCAGGAGAGTACCCCCAGGAGAAACAGGCTTGACCACTGTGCCATCATCATGACTACTGAGTCAGCCACGAAGAAGATAAAAGACAACAATACACTTGTGTTCACTGTGGATGTCAAGGCCAACAAGCACCAGATCAAACAGGCTGTGAAGAAGCTGCATGACATTGATGTGGCCAAGGTCAACACCCTGATCAGGCCTGTTGGGGAGAAGAAGGAATATGTTCAGCTGGCTCCAGACTATGATGCTTTGGATGTTGCCAACAAAATTGGGATCATCTAATCTGAGTCCAGTTGGCTAATTCTAAATATAAAAATTTTATACTATAAAAAAAGAGAAAAGAACTTAGGCCAGCCACAGCGGAGTATGGTACTTTCTCTCCTGATATGAAAGTGCTTTGAAACCTGTCAGTCTGAAGAATCTGAACATACAGCACCCCAGGATAAAAGGGAGCTCTGGTGTAATGATCATTTTCTTGCTTGTTGACTGGGTTCCTTTTATTGCCTAACCTAACACTAGAAAAGATCAGGAATGGCTCAAGTAGCTTCTGTCTTATATAACACTCCAATTTAAAAATAAATAAGTCAAAACACAGTTATAGAAACCATGGTTTATTTGAATGTATATGTTTACCAAATTGGAATTAATGCTCACAAATATAAATCTCTCAGAGATCTCATCAAAAGTCTCAATTTAAGCCTTCCCAAGACCTAGATGTAGACCCTAAGTCTCTTGTCTGTAATAATAGTTTAATATTAAGCATATATACTATATGCTATATAGTCTACTATACTCTAATAGTTCAATGGATATTTTAAATATTTGTTCTCTCCCCTCCCATTCACTTCCCACCCCTCCCATGCACTTCCCACAAACTTTCAAATAATAGTGTCCCAGTCTCTGTTCTCTTACAAACTGATACTTCCTCATCTTACACACTAAAGTGGTTGCACAATATTTCCTGGTTCTCTCCCAACTTGAGATTAATATCAGTCTTTCCAGTGCCATGGCATGTGGCAAAGACCTGCATATACTGTGAAGGCAATATAGTCACATTTTGTTGAAGATTCTCAAAAAGTGCAAAAACACGAAGTGAAGTTTCTTAGAAGTCATAGACTCCAGCCAAAGGGCCTGGCCCCAGGTGTTTGACTCTGTCTGCCTCCAGTGACGTAGGGCGTAGAAGCCACACCTTTGACCTTTCGGAGAGACTCCTTGATGCCCTCTTGTGCTTGCTGCTGACTCCGGTAGCATCTGCAGAGAAAGAGAACTTGGTTAGAGTCCAAGGTGGACACCGGGATCCTCCCAGGGAGCTCAGATTGGCCATGAACTGGGACTAGAAGGAGGAAACCAGCAGGTGACCAGGAGTGACCTGGGTGGAGGAAGGGGAGGGCATAACATGATGTCTGCAACGGGGAAATCCCGGTGCGATCAAGTGGAGGTTGGGGAACCCGTGGCCGGCGGGCTGCGGAGGGTGCTGATGGGGCGTGGAGAAGTGTCGGCCTCCGGCCTGCGACATCAGGGCCTCCTTCCCCACAGGCCCCAGCCTTCTCCGACCGTGCTTCTCTGCCTGCGTCTACATTCCTCCAGGGTTCCTTGAGCCCTATTTCCCTGCAGCTTTTCTAGAATTTCAGAGTTCTAAAACTGGCAGCGATGATGGGGAAGTAGATGTCCTTTGCCCAGTGAAGATCCAGTGAAGGACAACATCATGTCTCTTGCGCATCCCTGACCGACCACTTAGGTCTTGAGGAAAGTCCTCAGAGTCTTGGACAAGGGCAGGTGGGGGGGTGGGAGGGGGGAAGGTTGGGCGGTGGTTTTTGGAGTGATGCGGGTGGGGAGGAACTGGCACTTGAAGTTAGGAAACCGTTATTAGAATTCTAGGAGATCCTCAACTATCTGTAAATTACACATTCTCACTTTTGAAATCTCGTGCTCCATTCACCCTCATTCTCCTTTGCCCCTAAATGTCTTATATTCCCAAAGTTGCCTGTCTTTGGAATTTTCATGCCTATGTCAATTTCCCACGTGCATGTGTTAAACTTTGATTTACTCTTGTTAATAAATAAAACTCTTTTTAAATAATATGTAATTTAAACTTATTTATATTTAGTACACCAACAATGAAATAATCAAAAAGAGAAATCAGAGGGAAAAATCCCATTTGATATAGCAACAAGAAAATAAAGTACCCAGGAATAAACCTAACCAAGGATGTAAAAGACCCGCACTTAGAAAACTACACAACACTGAAGAAAGAAATTAAGGAAGACACAAATGGAAGCATGTACCATGTTCATGGATTGGAAGAATTAACATAATCAAAATGTTCATACTACCCAAAGTGATTTATAGATTCAATGCAATCCCTATTAAAGTACCAATGACATATTTCACAGATATAGAACAAACATTTCAGAAACTTATATGGAACCATAAATGACCCCAAATAGCTGCAGCAATTTTGAGAAAGAAGAACAAAGTAGGAGGGATCACAATACCTGATATCAAACTGTATTACAAGGTCACTGTAATCAAAACAGCCTGGTACTAGCATAAGAATAGACACATAGACCAATGGAACAGAACAGAGAGCCCCAAAACAAACCCAAGTCTCTATGGTCAATTAATATTTGACAAAGGGGGAAGAAGCATAAGATGGAGTAAAAATAGCCTCTTCAACAAATGTTGGGAAATCTGGACAGCTACATGCAAAAAAAAAAAAGAAAGAAAAGAAACTTGATCACCAACTTATACCATAAACAAAAATAAATTCAAGGTGGATAAAAGACTTAAATATAAGTTGTGACACCATAAAAGTCCTAGAGGAAAATATAGGCAGGAAAATCTCAGACATTTCACATAGCAACATCTTCACTGATATGTCCCCTAAAGCAAGGGACATAAAGGAAAAAATAAACAAATGGGACCTCATCAAATTAAAAAGCTTCAGCATGGCTAAAGAAAATAGCATTAATATGAAAAGAGAATCAACTATATGGGAAAACATATTTGCCAATGATACCTGAGACAAGGGTTTGATCTCCAAAATATATAGAGAACTCACATGACTCCACTCCAGGAAGACAAACAATCCATTTAAAACACGGGCAAAAGACTTGAACAGACACTTCTCCAAGGAGGACATACAGAGGGCCCAGAGACATATGAAAAGATGCTCAGCATCACTAGCCATCAGAGAGATGCAAATTAAAACCACAATGAGATACAACTTCACACCGGTCAGAATGGCCATCATAAACAAATCAACGAACAAGTGTTGGAGAGGATGTGGAGAAAAGGGAACCCTACTGCACTGTTGGTGGGAATGCAGACTGGGAAGTCACTATGGAAAACACTATGGAATTTCCTCAGAACACTAAAAATGGAACTGCCTTTTGACCCAGCAATTCCACTGCTGGGATTATATCCTAAGAACCCTGAAACACCAATCCAAAAGAACTTATGCACCCCAGTGTTCATAGCAGCACAATTTACAATAGCCAAGTGTTGGAAGCAACCTAAGTGGCCATCACTAAACGAGTGGATCAAAAAACTATGGTACATTTACACAATGGAATACTACACAGCAGAGAGAAAGAAGGAGCTCCTACCCTTTGTGACAGCATGGATGGAACTGGAAGCATTATGCTAAGTGAAATAAGCCAGGCGGTGAAAAACAAATACCATATGATCTCACCTTTAACTGGAACATAATCAGCAAAATAAAAGAGTAAGTAAAATATAACTATAGACATTGAAATTAAGAACAATCTGAGAGTAACCAGAGGGGAGATGGGAAGAGATAATGGGGAAAGGGTTTTCAGGAACAACTACAAAGGACACATGGACAAAATCAAAGGGAAGGGGTGTTTGAAAGCAAGGGAGGGAGGTGGGTTTGGTTGGAGTGGGGGTGGAATGGTGGGGGTAAATGCAGACAACTGTAATTGAACAACAATAAAATAATTTAAAAAAAGAAGAACCCTAGGAGAATTTCCGGATCTAGAGATCCAGAAACAGCCAATCAGCAACAGCAAAGAATATAGATAACATGACACCTGGGGCTTTGTGCCCAGGAGTGTTCATGGACAGGTACTAGATGCCACTCTAGATGCTGGAGATCCCAGGTATCTCTTCTGAAAAACAGAATGGAGCTAGTGGCGCTGGGACACAAGGGAAGCAGCGAACCCACAGCTTTCTGGGCTGGCGACACTCTTGGAATGCAACCTCCCTCTGAGAGTCACTTTGGACCCTATACAAGAAAACCAGCATCTGTTTACCTGAGAGTGCTTCTTTCTCAGTTACTCATCAAGAAGGCAGGAATTAGATTCAGCTTGGCTATTCTGACTGAACCTGATGCCTGCTGGAGGAGGCTACCAGGGAGTTTCGTTGGAACACGGTGACAGGTTTTCTAGCTCACGTCCCAGTCCCAGTCGTGTGAGAACGCGATGATCCCTCCTTTCCCGAGTTTGCTCAGATTCCTAACGTTGAATGGAAACGCTACGGGGAGGTCCACTAACCCTAGAGAAAATTGAGAATTTTGAGTCGGTATGCGGAGAAAAGTAGGCCAGGGATGAAAAGACGTAACTGTTTCTGGTAGTGTGGCTCAACAGCGCTGGAATTAGGCTCCAGTCTCTTGAGGCACGTGGGTTCAAATCCCACCACTGCCAACCGTGCGTTTCAGTCAGTTTAGAAACCCGAAATACTAATATCCTGATTATGCATATCATTCCCCGTTCAAACTTCCTTCAAACCACCAGGCTTGAGAACCTATTTGCAAATCAAATCACTTTGGTTTTCTGCTTGAAACCCTTCTGACATCCCCTGCCTAGATTGCTATTTGCTGCCGACTTTCACTGTGATCAAGGTTTTGCGCCGCTTTAGTGTTTGCGCAATGGGGAACGCTCCAGGTCCTCCTCTCCTAAAACCCACGTCCACATTGAATCATTCTCATGACCTGGTTTAGGCACTAACCAGTCCGGAAGTCTTTCCAGAAAGTGCTCCTCAGCTCCCATTAGCCCGCCACCAAAAGTGGTGCTCAAGAAATAGCCTGCGCGGACCCGATTTTAGTTTCAATCATACTGCTTTCATAACTGAATAGTGAACGAACGAACGAATGAATGAATGAATGAATGAAGCCTGTATTTACCAGACGTCAAGTTCTAAGGCAGTTCGGAGGGGGTGGAGGGGGAGGGAGAGGCAGTAAACAGTTATTTGAATTTGACTGTAGGTGTGTTTGTGATTGCAAAACAATTCAAAGCTGATTCTTGGCTCACTCCGTGCGTCAGGTCCAGGGGGCGTGGGGTGTAAATGCGTAAATATTGTTGGCTTAGCTACTCTCCTGTCCCTTCCAAGTAGATCGATCGACCTAGCTTGGAGACTATCTAGGTCTCTGAACTACCCTCCTGCAATACCTGTGCATATCTAACTCAGTGTGGGAAAGAGGAAGGGATACACGGGGGTCTATTCAGTGGTGCCCTTTCAGAAGGCTTTTCCCACTTCACTTTTCAGTCTCTTCAGCCCCTCTTACCTACCGTAGTATTTGGCTGGGCAGCTCCCTAGGTAAGGGAGGTAGAGACCTTACCTGCAGTGTTATGAGGAATGAATGAATAAAATGGAGCAGAAAACTAGGACGCTGTGCAAAAACCAAGGTCCTGGGGTTTTTAATGCCATTAAAAAAAAATCTGTCTTGCCCTGGCTGGTGTAGCTCGGTGGATTGAGCGCGGGCTGCGAACCAAAGTGTCGCCCGTTTTATTCCCTGTCAGGCCACATGCCTGGGTTGCAGGCCAGGTCCCCAGGGGGGGCCACGCGAGATGCAACCACACATTGATGTTTCTCCCCATCTCTTTCTCTCTTCATTCCCTTCTGTCTAAAAATAAATAAATAAAATCTTAAAAAAAAAATTCTGTCTGACTTTTCATGTCTTTCCCCTTCTCATTCAAGATCTTCTTCTATGTCCTTGCAGGTCCCTCCTATTTCATTGGGTGACCCCACCAGACCAGTCCCCTTCCTTTTCACCCATCTCTCACCAAGAAATATCTTGGGTTCTGGAGGTCCTCACAAAAGAGGTGATATTTTTCTCAGAAATTGAGATATTGGGCTTTCTTTGCTCCCAGCGCTTCTATACCTGTGGATAAATTGGACATTGCTGCCATTTTAATAAAATTCCATCTTTGTATTCCCACATCACTTCATGGGAATACAAAGAGAAGCACACTTCATGTCCTTCTCTTCATGGAGCAATTGTTTTGTCTCCTTCAATGTTTGTTTTCCCTTCTTCCTGAAATTTAATACTGTCTATTATTTTAAGGTTCATTTACTTTTTATATTTCTGTTCATCTCCCTCTAATGACTCCCAGAAAACCTCATCTCTCTACTTGTATATTTTCAGCTACCTAGAGAAGACCTCCGGTTAGGTCATCATCTCTATCCAGAAGAACGTTACCTTGAAATCCCCTCCGTGTCCTCTCCCACTCAGCTCCTCCCCAATCCAAAGGTTTGACAGCATTCCCACATTTGCCAATGACACTAGCATTTCCCATGGTTTCTAGAGCTCCACCCTGGAGGGTTTTCATTTGTATCATTTTACTCCTTTGCCTCTTTGACCTGTAGCACCTTCACTGGCCCTTAATTCCAGTCAATTTGATCACCTCATTGATGGAAAGACACTTTCTTCTATTGCCATTCACTCCTGCACCCACCTTCCCCACCCCTTTTCTGCCCCCATCACCATTACCACCATCAGACTGAAAGTCATTCTTCCTTTTTTCCCCCTTGTTATCCCTTCTCTTATTCCTCTGCACAGCATCTACTACTCCTTCAGCCCCACTTTGCCACTCTTGGCAGCTTCCTCCCCCACTCTTCTCTGGCACTCTTCCTGCCACCCCTCCCCCATGCATCTGTCACTCTAACTTTTTTGTCATTCTACCACACATACATACTTAAAATAACCTTAATGCAGTCAATGTCTCTGTCAAATTCTACATCCATTCTGATCACCCCTTTTCATCGTCCTCAATGTGCTTTCACATTGTTTTGTAAGTGGTGTTTTGGAAGAGGGTAAGGGTTGGGTGGAGGTGGGTAAAGAGGGGAGAGGGAATGGGGACATCTATTATAGTGTTAACAATAAAAATAAAGTTTTTAAAAAAAGAAATTTACACAGTAGAAACTATAGTAAATTAAATCCTGGGAGCAGCCTGGGGCACAGGATGTGCAGTCTCAGTCTGAGGAAGTGAGAATGGAAGCAGAGCAGAACCCACCTGGCCTGGGTTGTCCTGTCTTTGTAGCTTCAGGACTAGGCTGCTCCAGAGTAATCTTCCAACCAGTTCTTGCTTCAGGAGTGGAGGAGGAACTGCTGGGGTGCCAGTCTGCAAAGAAGGATAGTGCTCAGGACTCCATGCTCCCTGGGCGCCTGGGGGTCATGGCTATCAGTAGGCTCAGGCTAATTTGATCTCTTTTGCAGAGTTGTGCATTCCACCAAATTGCAGAGTCCTTTCATAGAGATCTGAGTAATCTAACTCCTCTCCTATTTACTGAAGTGCACAAACACCTTCTTTCTTTTCCAAAATCAAAAGAACCCCTGTTCTATGTATGCTCTTCTGTCCCAAATCTCCAGGACCTGATTTCCACGGAAAGATCACACAGCGCTTCTTTTCTTCAAGACTGTTTCACCTCATGGACCAAAACAGACACTATTCTCTTGTAAACCTAGGGAGAAATGAGCAACCACCTAAAGTTCCAGCAAGATTTGAATTCTCATCCCGACTTACAAGATCAATGCCCACCACAGATAGAATAGAACACCCCATGAAGTTATTGCATAACATTGAATCCACTCATTTTTAAAACTTCATTCAAGTAGCATCTATGTATAATACCTTTAGCAAATTATTAAAAATTAAAAGAAATGTGTCTTGAAAGAAGCACCTCTTTATATATGAGAAAGAAAGGTTCTTGACCAGGCCCATAGGGGAATGTAAGTCACTGGAAAGGTAGTGCCTACAGAACAGGTCTTCAGCTCAGGCCTGGTAAGTTGCTGAGCTCAAGCAACACCAGCGCCACGAGTGCAGCCCTGGGGTAAATGGGTACGGCGTGGGTACCTTACGGAAGAGAAGGATGCAGAGACATGATATCAGTGTCGTTGTCACCAGTCCGCTTGGACTCATAATGGTGCTCCAGCTCTAGTAGACTGAGACTGGGGTTGTTTTTTGCTTGTTTCATAGGTAGATGGCTTTCTCCAAGGACAGAACGTACCCCTCAGGCCCTCAGAATTTGGGGGCCAAGACAATGAGGGCGTGAAGGCATCCAGACCTCCTTTCGGCCTTTCAGCAGAGTCGGGGCCAGTCACAGCCAACCTGGGTTTGAGAGTCCTCCAGGTTTCCTGAAGAAGAAGCTGACTAGAAGGCGACTAACCTTTTCCTTGGTCTTTTAATCCCTTTTGCTAACAACTCGGAGTCTGGGGGGTAGCTTCCTCTCCGTGGGGCCTCCGGGCTCTTCTAAATGCCCAACCTGAAGCCCAGAACAAATAGAAAGTGGCAACACATTGGAGGGTCGGGAAGGGAGTGCTCCTCTTCCACTTTTCTCTCCTCTGGTCTAAATCCTCCCAGGAGTCTGGTGCCAAATCCTGGAGACGCAGCGATTCATTCAACAGCTATTTAAGGAGTTTGTCCCCCGTGGTAGGAGCATGCTCTGCACAGGGTAGGCAATGTGACCAAGGCAAATAAGCTACAGCCCAGGAGCTTCGTTCCCCAAGCAGAAGGGACAGCAGAGTAAGGACAACGCCCACCCTTCCCATTCTACCCACCACCTACTGCGTGATGGAGAAGTGGGCGGGTGCAGGATTCTACAGAAGAGGATGTTGAAAGCTGGCAGCTCTTCAATGCCATCTTCTGGGGGCCCTAGAAGGGTCTCTAAATCTAGACCTACAATACAAAGTTCATTAAATAAAGCTTGGGAAGGAAAAAAAAAAAAAAAACAACCAACAGCAAAAGCATTACCAGTACGGGATAGCATAGCAGAGCGAGCTAAGGCAGTGGTTGTAGGATTTGACTTGAGCAGTGGCGTAGTATAGTTATCTTCTCCTGTGGGTCTTGGGGATAACATTTGGTTCTTGATGAAGTCAATAGTTCTTATTTTTCCTTGGTCCTCTAAATACCAAGCCGCCTGTGATAGTCCTGGTCCTAACCTGGTAAGCACTCAGACCCTTTCAGGAGGGCCCAAGACAGACTTGCAGTTGATCCTGAGTCCCTTGCTGGACATTCCTAGCTCTGGAACGCTGTGGCTTAGGTGCCTCCCAGTCCACACCTTGATGCTTTTGGGGTCTGGAGAAAAATCACTGGGTTTAGGAGAGGAAACAGAAAATAGTCTTCCCACACCATAATTAAAATGGCAAAGGTAAAAGACAATTTACTTTCCAGAACATGGTATTCAATAAATTTTTATTGAATTACATTGAGTCCAAAGTAATTTTCAACAGTAAAGTAATTTTGAAACAATAGGTGGTTCAACAAGCTTTATTGCCAAAATATGGGGGTGATTCCTTCAAGAAATGTTATAAACTGTTAAGTAAATTCCTCTTTGGCCAGTGTCTGGGGCTACACCAGCCAGGGCGAAATTAGGTAGTTTTAAAAGAAATATATTATCTGCTCTCTGAGCAACACTTCTAGATCACTGAAAATTTTTGCTTCCCTCGCGAATCACTGATTATTCCTTCCATTCCTCTAGCTCTCACTCAGAAATCTTAGGGAATGGAAATATTTAGCCTGTGTTTGTGCATATTACTAATCGAATTAGTGCCCACTCAAGCTTTATGGCCATCTCTTTGCATGCTAATGCTCAGTTTGCCAATTTTGCAGCACTTTTTTGAGGTTGATGTGCTGTCCATACCTTACTATTTTTAAAAACATTGTCTTTATGTATAGAAAAACACTCTAACATGGAATTAATTCCTGTTTAATGAAAGATTGCTTTTGGAAACTTCTCTGACAATAGAGTGCTAGAAATAGTAAATCAATTTTCATATGATCTCCAATGTCATTTGTAAACCACCTTATAATCCCCATTACTGTTCCAGGTTAGGAGCCTAGGAGCCATTTCCTATTTACTTTAGCATATATTAATTTATGCTTACAGACCTTCATTAGAGAAATGAATAAATGAATAAATATTTGTCCAAGATTTCCACAGGTACCAAAATAGGAATCCCTATTCCCTCTTTTTATGTTTTTTTTTCTATTGGAATTTTACTTTAAAAAACAATTATTGATTGTGCTATTATAGTTACCCAACTCCACCCAGTACCCCCATTCCCTCTAGCATCCCCCCTCCCCCCAGTTTATGTCCATGGGTCATGCATATCAGTTCTTGGGCTACTCCATTTCCTATACTGTTCTTAACATCCCCTGCCTATTCTATACTTACCAATTTGTACTTTTTAATCCCTGTATCTTTTCTCCCATTCTCTCCCTTCCCCCTCCTCCCAGCTGATAACCCTCCAAATGATCTCCATATCTATGATTCTGTTTCTGTTCTGGTTGTTTGCTTAGTTTGTTTTTTTAGATTCAATTGTTGATAGTTGTGAATTTATTGCCATTATAATGTTCATAGTTTTTATCTTTTTTTCTTAAATAAGTCCCTTTAACATTTTGTATAATAATGGCTTGGTGAGGATGAACTCCTTTAGCTCTACCTTGACTGGGAAGCACTTGATCTTTCCTTCAATTCCAAAGGATAGTTTTGCTGGATAGAGTAACCTAGGTTGTAGGTCCTTGCTTTTCATCACTTTGAATACTTCTTGTCAGTATCTTCTTGCCTACAAAGTTTCTTTTGAGAAATGAGCTGACAGTCTTATGGGGATTCCTGTATAGGTAACTCTGCGGTTTCTATGCTGCTTTTAAGATTCTCTCTATCTTTAAACTTTGGCATTTTAAGTATGATGTATCTTGGTGTGGTCCTCTTTGTGTCCATCTTGTTTGGGACTTTCTGTGATTCCTAGACTTGTTGTATGTCTATTTCCTTTGGCAATTTAGGGAAGTTTTCTTTCATTATTTTTTTCAAATAAGTTTTCAATTTCTTTCTCTTTCTCTTCTCCTTCCAGCACTCTTATGATTCAAATGTTGGTACATTTGAAGTTGTCCCAGAGGCTCCTTACCCTACCCTTGTTTTTTGTGTTTGTTTTTATTCTTTTTTCTTCTTGTTGTTCTGATTGTTTTTTTTTCTTCCTTATGTTCCAAATTATTGATTTGATTCTTGGCTTTATCTACTCCACTATTGATTCTCTGTAAGTTTTTCTTTATTTCACTTAGTGTAAACTTCATTTCTGCCTGGGTTTTTTTATGTTCTTGAAGTACTCAGTGAATTCCTTGAGCATCCTAATAACCAGTGTTTTGAATCTGCATCTGATAGATTTCTTATCTTCATTTAAGTTTAGTTTTTTCTGGAGTTTTGATCTGTTCTTTCATTTGGGCCATGTGTCTTTGTCTGCTCATTTTGGCACCCTCCCTGTGTTTCTTCCTATGTATTAGCTACAGCTGCTTTGACTCCCTGTCTTAGAAGCATGGACTATTTATAGAGAAGCATACCAATAAGTTGGATGGGGCAGAGCGTTCAGTAATTGCCAGGGCAGGGCAACCCATGTGAATCAGGTTGATGGAGTCTCAAATACGGTGTCACTGCTCTATGACTGTGTGTGTGGAGGGGCGGCAGTGGCGCTGTGCTCAGAAAAGGGACAACTGCCACTGCTTGGCCTTTGGAATTTTGTCTGGGAGGAAGCTGTCTCTTGGCACTCGCCCTGATTCCAGACTCTTCAGTTTCTCCCTGTATGCCGCTGTGCCCTTCCAGCTGCTGTCCCAGTGCTGGAGCCCAGAGGGAGTGAGTCTGTGTAAGTCCTAAATCCTCTGTGGGCCCTTTAAAAGGAAACACCTGAGAATCTCACAGTTTCTTTCACTGCCCCAACCCCCACTGGTTTTTAAAGCCATAGGTGGTAGGGACTTATCTTCCTGGCATGGGAATCCTGGGCTGGATGGTCTAGTGTGGGGCTGGGATCCTTCACTCCTAAGTCATCCCTCCCAATTTTTATCCACCACACATGGATGTGGGACTGCCCATTTCATGCCTCTGCACCTTGGTCCCTCCTACCCATATGGAAGAATGTGATTTCTTTAATTCCTTGGTTGTTGGACTTTCATATAGCTTGATTTTCTGACAATTCTGGGTGATAGTTGTTTTGTAATTTACGATATTTTGCTGTGTATAATGTGTACTTTTTTGCCCAAATTTTTGAGGGAAAAATAAGGATGTGCATTAAATGGGGGTAGTACTAATTCCATATCTATAAAAATGTTTTTAATTCTATTTTTATGCTTTAAAAGTGTAATTCTAGAAAGCAATAATAATATTCATATGCAAAATAATAACCTGGAATATGATAATCAGTTTTATATATAAATAAAAAATTGAATTAAAAAATTAAAATGAGGTCCTGGCTGGTGTGGCTCAGTAGATTGAGTGTTGGCCTGCAAACCAAAGGGTTGCTGGTTCAATTCCCAGTCAGGGCACATGACTGGGTTGTGGGCCAGGTCCCCAGTAGAGGGCATGTGAGAAGCAACCACATATAGATATTTCTCTTTCTCTCTTTCTTCCTCCTTTCCCTTCTCTCTAAAAATAAATAAATAAAATTAAAAAAATTAAAATGAAAGATATTTTTCCTGAAAGTTTGAGCCAAAAATGTGGGTGTACGGTACACATGGGAGTGCATTATACATGAAAAAATATGGTGGTTGTAATTTTTGCTGCGGTTGTGCGAGAACACAGGCCATGTTTACCTATGCCTCCATCTTGACCAGACTCTCCCCATTTCCCTTCAAATGTCCAATGAGGTAGATAAAATGTACCACAAAGTCTGGTTGGCATTCTTAACTCTTTGATATTAAAGGTCCTCAACCCAATTTCAATTTTATTAAAAACAAAAGATTGACAACAACAGATATAAGAACATAAAAAGATGGCAAATTAAAGGAATATGATCCAGTGATAAAATGAGTGTTGTTTTAAACCCATTTTTTTAATAAAGTAAAACTTAGAAAAACACCTTAAATGCTATTATTCATGAAATTTTTCTTCGAACTGCTTTTCCAAAGGCACTTTGGATTACTGTGGAGAAGTGGATTAGTCACTCATTAAATTTGTTTTACCTCTTTTCCACTTGACAGTAAATGCAATTTTTTTGGAACATGAATACAAAAATATCCAGATAATCTGTATATTTTATTTTTATTTTTTATTATAAGGAGTTCGTTTCTTTTTTATTTATTATATTCTGAGAGAAAGCGAGAAAAACATTGATTTATTGATCCACTTATTTATGCATTCTTTGGTTGATTCTGGTATGTGTCCTGACTTGGGGATCGAACCTGCAACCTTGGCATATTGGGACATGCCAACTGAACTACGTGGCCAGGGATTAATTCTTGATTTTCATAAACAATTGGAAGACTCTACTGAGAATTTTAATCAGTTTTTAACTTTTGGGGAAGGTCACATATAGATAGATCCTTCAAATATATGTAAGTCCAATACATAAATTTACATACCAACGAGGCTTATAATTTTCTGGAGCCCATCATTAGATAATTACCTGGTGACCACGGACCCTTAGGTCAAGATTTTGAAACAGATTGCCTAGCTTTGAATTCCACTATCTCACAGATTGGAGGGTCATATGATGTAATGATGGTTTGATTGTGATATATCAATAATAATATGGGTTTATGTATGAGATAAAATCAAGGAATTTTTTTCTGAAATAGGATAGACTTGATGACTCTGGAGTTACGTAATAGTCCCAGAACTCAGTCATTTGGTGATGTCCATGATGATAATAGGAAAGAGAATGACAACAGAGAAGACTTGGACTTAGGACTAGTTATTATATCGCTTCCCTTTCACCTCATTTTTTGTTGAAACTCTTAGCAAGTAAAAGATCCTCCCAAAAGCCTGCTACCACTTTCCTAAACATATCCTTCAAAGCTTCTTTGACTCGCTCATTGTGCAAGGTATAAATGAATGGATTCAGCAGTGGTGTCACAAATGTTGTTACCAATGTCACTGCCCAATTAGTATCCACAGAGCCACTCTGTGATGGCCGCACATAGAGAAAAATGGCACTTCCATAGAAGAGTGTCACCACCATCAGGTGGGAGGTACAGGTAGAGAAGGCCTTCTGACGGCCTGAAGCAGAGGGGATGCGCAGAACAGCCAGGACTATGTGGCCATAGGACACAGCAGTAACCATCAGTGAGGATACAATAACGACAGAGGCCAGGACAAAGTCCGTTTCCTCCAGCTTCTTGGTATTGGTGCATGCCAAGCGGAGCAGTGGCCCACTGTCACAGAAGAAGTGCTGCACCACAGCATCTTGTTCACAGAAAGGAAGCAAGGCCACAGCAACTGTGGGGCCAAGCACAGGGAGGAGTCCCCCCATCCAGCAGGCTAAGGCCACCCGGAAGCACACAGTACCATTCATGAGCAAGGGGTAGTGCAGAGGGTGACAGATGGCTAGGTAGCGATCCACAGACATGACGGCCAGCAGCAAGAACTCAGAGGCCCCAAGAAAGAAGTAGAAATAGAACTGGGTAATACATGCAGCAAAGGAAATGGTGCGTTGCCTTGAGAGAAAATTGCTCAGCATCTTGGGAATGATGACTGAAGTGAGCAGGATCTCTAGGCAGGACAGGTTACCCAGAAAGAAGTACATGGGAGTCTGCAGGCGAGCATCAGCTCCTACCACCCCAACAATCAACACATTGCCTGTTAGAGTCAGCAGATAGACAAGAAGGAAGACAGAAAACAATTCTTCTTTGGTGCTGTTGAGATTTGGGACACCTGCCAGAATGAACTCTGTCACACCACTGCTCTGGTTCCCACCAGGAGCCATTATCTTTCCCACCTGTGCAACAATATGAACATAATCCTGGTGAGGACAGGTCTTCTCCAGAGCAATCCTGAAACTTATTTTATCATGATATGGCACACATATCCCCACTTTGTCTAATCACTGATCCTGTAAGATTTGAAGGACTTGAGGTCCTCATTTAATTGATATTAGAGCTGGCAAAGATTTTCTGTAAAGGGTAGTTAAAACTTAAGTATGAAAGTGCCAAGAGCCTCCCCCTTCACATCTCTTATTCTCAGATTTTAGATGGTGATGCTTCATTATTATAATAATATCACTGAGCATTTGAGTTGAGCAAAAATATCAGAAAAATTATTTTGTGAAGAATATGATTCCCATTCAACCAGGATCAGAGCTTGAACCGGATTGCCTAGCTTTGAATTCCAGCACCTCTACTTACTAGCTGAGTAGCTTTGAAAAAGTTGTAAGGATAAAGTGAAATAATAGTACAAAGGGTTTTAAAGAGTTTCCAGCACTTAGCTGACAAGTGTTGTGGTAGAGAAAGCCATGGACTGTAAGTTAGGGCACCAGACTCTGCTTGGCTTGCCACTTTCCTTGGAAGACTATCAGTGTATCCAGCCTGTTTGTCCTTCAACTGCTCAGCTATAAAATAAGTCATAGGAACCTAGCTATTAGTACATCTTATATGAAATTACCCTTTTCTTGGAGAATTACCTACCCTGGCAACCCAAGGGTCTAACTAAATTCAGCTTGTCACAAAGTGCTTGCCTATTTAAAGCACGTTTTGTCATTTTTAAAAGGAATAAGAAAGATAAACTAATTGATTCAGTAAGGTATCAATACCTATTTATATAGTGTCAACTTCAAGCTAATGTTCTGTGGAATGTTATAAGTTTCTTAAGCTTTTCAGTCTATGATACCAATCCAAGGCCTTTCACATACTTGTCTCTATTAATTAAACTTGCCAGAGACAGAATTGTGAATTCCTGGTAATTACTAACAAAATCAGAAATGAAGTCCTTACTACTCAATTTGAGTCCTTCCAGTTCTGAAGGCCACCAGTTATAATGTTACCAGAAGGGGCCTGGAGTGAGTCTGCCTTGGGCCAGCTGGTAGTGTGTGGGTTCTTGACTTCAGGCAGGAAAGATTTCACAACACCAGTCCGGGTGATTTCAAGATTTCGAGAGCACATTTATTAAAACTGGGGACAGTGAAACAAAGGAAGGGCTTAGGAAAGAAGTGGTGCTCTGTTTCGGCTCACTAGAAATTCTATAGGAAAGAAGTGAGCCATTATGGGCTGCGTTGAGTCACAGAGAAGTAAAAGTCACAGTGACTGTAGTGAGCCAAGGCAAGGCTGCTGTCAGCTCACAGAAAAGTCAGAGAGAACAGGGCTTTGGAAGGATCAGGGGGTTAGCCTGGGATGAGTTGCCACTGCCTGCTGCTTCCCTGGTTGCAAGTTTTGCCAGGATCATTAGAGCTTAGGAGAAAGAGAGCAGAGTTACACGGCTGGGAAAGAAAGGGGGAAGAAAGGTGTGGGCCTGCTCCAGAGGGAGTCCTATGAGGGCATTCTTTGTCTTAAGAGTTTTTATCTCTCTTTCGTGGACAGGAATCCTATGGGAGGTCTCAGGGGAGGGTTTCGGCAGAATATTTATCAGCTTTCCAGGTGTGTTCTTTAATATCTTGATGTATCAAAATAAGCACATAGAGGGACCCAGGGTCATTTTCTGGTCAACTTTACCTCTATCTTAGATTTGTTTGGCTCTTATTTGTTTTGTTGTTGTTGTTTATTTCCGACGTCATCCTTACTTGGGTTTGGTTGGCACTAATGGCACTAATTGGGTATCTGTCCTCTAGCTCCCCGAGCAGGGTGATTTAAGCTACTCACTCTCTGTTTAGGGAGGAGAGATGTAGACCATTCGCTCTCAAGTGTCCTTGGTCAGGGAAGGTAAGATCTTGCAATTTACCGGCTGCCTGTAAATGGCTCAAATTGTTTGGCCCCATTTGTCTAACCATCTGCTTCAGTTTCCCTTTCCCACTTGTCAAAAATTCTCCTAAATCTAACTATCCTGCCTCAATAAGAACTGAATTAGTGATATCTGAAACATGGTTTTAAAAAATGCATCAGTTATTGGCAAATACTGATCCCTTTAGCCATGCAAAGCATGAGAATTTACCTTAAGGCACTGGTCCTCTGTCAGCCTCATTGTCCTCTAGCACACCCCAGCAGTCTCTGTCCCAGCAAACATAAAAATTAATATGTGTCACTGGTGGAATGTCACAGGTAAGCACAGAGTCTAAGGGGACACATGAAGAAGAAAACAAAATGACCCTTAGTGAAAGTATCTTGGAGAAAGGTGATGCCCATACCAAATACTAATGAGTATGGATGGTTCCCTTGGCTAAAAAGTATTTTCCACAGCAAAGAAAACCATCAACAAAATGAAAATACAACACAGTGAATAGGAGAACATATCCACCAATGATACATCTGATAAGCAGTTAATACCTAAAATTTATGAGGAACTTATACAACTCAACACCAAACCTTCCCTCCCCTAAAACAATACAATTGAAAAATGGGCAAAGGACCTGAATAGACACTTTTCCAAAAAGGGCATACAGTTGGCCCATAGACACATGAAAAGATGCTCAACACCACTAATCATCAGAGAAATGAAAATTAAAACCACAATGAGATATGACCTCATACCTGTCAGAAGGGCTATCATCAATAAATCAATGAACAAGCTTCAGCAAGGTTGTGAAGAAAAGGGAACTTTTGTGCACTGTTGGTGGGAATGCAGACTGGTGCAGCCACTGTGGAAAGCAGTATGGAGTTGCCTCAAAAAATTAAAAATGGAATGCCTTATGACTCAGCAATTCTACTTCTGGGAATATATTCAAAGAAATCTGAAACATTAATTCAGATTTAAAGAATTCAGATCATGAAAGAATATATGCACATCTATGTTCATTGAAGCATTATTTACAATAGCTAAGATCTGGAAGCAACCCAAGTGCCCATAAGTAGATGAGTGGATAAAGAAGCTGTGGTTCATTTACACAATGGAATACTACTCAGTGGTAAAAAAGAAGGAAATATTGCCTTTTGCAACAGGATAGATTGACCTGGAGAGTATTGTGTCAAGTGAAATAAGCCAGTCAGAGAAAGACAAGTACCATATGATTTCACTTGTATGTGGAATCTAATGAACAAAATAAACTAACAAATGAAATAGAAACAGACTCATAGAGACAAACAAAAGATTGATAGTTGTCAGAGGAGTTGGAGGTTGAGGGGTTGGGTGAAAAAGATGGAGAGATTAAGCAAAAAACTCCCCCACAAAACCTCATAGACACTGATGACAACATGATGATTACCAGAGGGAAAGGAGAATGATGAGAGGTAAAGAAGGGATAAATGGTATGGAAGGAGACTTGACTTTTGGTGGTGAACACATGATACAAAATACAGATGATGTATAGAATTGTACACCTGAAACTTACAGAATTTTATTAACCAAAGTCACTTCAATAAATTCAATAAGAAAAAAGGGGGGAAAAGAACAATTCAGATTAGTACCAACAGAACAACAAATCTTATTTGCAGGGGAAAATTGTATCATATTAGAAACTGGGTAAAATTTCAAAACACTCTCTGTGTGAAGGTCCTAAGGCTGCAGTACAGACCACCTCATTTTAAAAACAGCCCAGAAAACAAGCTGCTACATGCAGAACAAAAGATATTATAACAATATCTTGCAGTTTGCAATATTACCAAAGTCCTACCTAGCTCTTGAGAAAGCTGGAAAATGATAAAATAGATGATAGAAAAATTTAGAAACAAAGAATACTCTTCTTACAAAGAAGAAGAAGCAACATGGCTCAAGTAGTGAGTTGAACTAGCTGTATGACTTGGAAAGATTTCACTTTTTAATATTCAGTCATTTCACTGTAAATTTAATAAAAAAACATTTTTATTACCTTTAAAAATGAGTATGGATTTGACAGAAAAGAAGGTTTTTAATGAAAAAGAGCAGCATGTGAACATAATACATTTAGGCAGAAGCACAGTATATAAGGGGAGGAGAGGAATGAGAGGGGACTAGTCACTTCAAAGAGAACTCTTTCCTGTTCTCTGTGAAAATATTTCCATTGAACTGAACCTATCTATCTATTAAGTGAAAGGAAGATGAGTCTCAACCCAAGTGTGGGAGGAATTTCTCCTACCTACTCCTGAATGATCTTGACGTCTCCATGAGGGTAGAGATCACCCTGCAAGAATCCTCTTTCCCTTCTTGTGACTCAAGTGTCCTGCTCCATCCTGGAGTCTTTTCCATACCTTGTACTATGAGGCTGACAACAGCCTGGTATCCTTGGAGTTCCTGAGGATGGGCAAAGAACTTGGGAAAACAGGCAGCATTTGGACAATCTGCATCTTTTCTTATGCTTCCCCCCTGGGTAAAATGCCTGAGATGCTATTCTTCTGCCTTGTAAACAAAGGGGCTTTTTGATTCTAAGGACGCTGCCTTACGCTGCCTCTTTTTCTGGTCATGGGCTACTAAGCTATCAGGGCCCACCCTTCTCTCCATGCGGAAGAGTGTCTTCTGCAATGTGATCACTGCCTTAGGCTGGAACAGGCATACTTCAAGGTGCAGGACAATGATCTCACAATGCTCCAAGGCACTATAAGAATAATAAAGGGGCTGAAAGCCAAGGAGTGGATATGGAGGGGTTAAACCTTTCATCTATCTATGAAAATCTTAATGCACTTACCTATAGTAGTTCTTTTCATCTCTAATGGTTGGAAAATGTTCCATTTAAAGCCAAGTCTTCACTTTTTGCTGAGGAATTTTGTATACAAATTGTCAATTTTCTTGTTTTAATCCCTGTCTTCCCTGGATCCTGGCATTAGCCTGAGTGTGGGGAAGGTGAAGGTTGAAGTCACTGGTAAGATATATAATTTCAGTTACCAGTGGAGATGCTCCAAAATGTGTATTGGTTGATCCAGACATCAGAAGCCTAGCTAGAAGCAGTGCCTGCTAGAGAAAATGGGGAGGAGATAAAACCCTAAGAGAGTAATAAAGACAAAGAGAGAAAATAATACTTAAAAACCCAGGGGAGCTCTGCAATTCAAAGGAAATTTCCCAGATTCTGAGCCTGATAAATTTGAAAAGGAGGCTAACCCTTCATTCAACAAGGAATGACTGGGAATGTTCTTACCTTCATTTGTCAACTACCCCAAGCCAGGCCCCTATAAAAGTACTGGGACAATAAAGTGGGAATGAGAGAAATATGGTGTTTGACCAGCTATAGGAGTTCCACAGTCTTCATCCAACTTTCTACTGCATTGCACTCAAAGGAAATGTTTATTTCCCAAGTAACACAGACATAGTGTCTTCTCCCCGAAGACTTAGAATGATGTTGGGAATACCTTCCCTGTCTTGTAGGTCGGGAAGTAATAGGAGCCCCAGGAGTGTGATAGGATAGGGGAAGATTCTCTCTATCATCTCTATTTTTTTCTCCTATCACAGCCTTGTACTGTACCCTCTAGTAATAGGATATGTCATCTGACACACCCAAAAGTTTATGTAGAATTCTGAACCATTGTTTATATTTTTCCCTTTCTGTTCACTCTATTCCCCAAATCAAAAACTTGACTAACTCCTATTCAGACTCAGTTTACTCTAGTGCACACAAGTTCTTCTGAGTGGCTTCCTCTGCCCACTCTACAACCTGACTGTGGCATGTTCTGCTGACCTCAGTCTCAACATTTAATCCACTGTATTAAGTTAATTGTATTAATTCTACATTTTCATCTGTATCCTTTGCCAGACTCTGAACTCCTAAGGCAGGAATTATGTTTCGACCTCTGTATTTCTAGCATGAAGCACTGTGCCAGGCACACATTAGGTGCTTAATAAATTATGTGTGCGAAAATGCTCTGAACCCTGGACATAAAGAGCAGCTGCTCTTGTGAAGTGAATACCAGTTAAATCTTGAGCTGAGAGGAAGATTACACAGGTCCCTCTGGAACTCAACCTGAATTCCATCCTTTCTAGACAGACTCGTTTTTAGGGGAGGGAACCCTAAATGGAAGCATGGGTGAGGCATGAGAAGAGTCATTACTATAGGTTATGAGGAAGGAGTGGGAGCGAAGACTGGTAGAATTAGCTGAGCTAAGATGAAAAAACTAAACCAGAAACTGAAGGTCTTATTTGTTGAGCTGTGGGAAGAAGAGGTCTAGGCAAAAAGAGAGGCTGTGAAGTCTGTGAACTAGTAAATCACACTTAAGGCGTACATGTTTTTAAACATTAAAGCAAAATGCACCAAAGCAGTTCTAAGAAGGAAATTGATAGAGATAATTGCCTACCTCAAAAAAAAAAAGTCTCAAGTAAACAACCCAATTTTATACCTCAAGGAACTAGAAAAATAACAAATGAAGCCCAAAGTTAATAGAAGAAAGCAAATAACAAAGATTAGAGCAGAAATAAGTAGAATACATACCAAAAAGACAATTAAAAATATCATTGAAACTAAGACCTGGTTCTTTGAAAAGATACACAACATTGACAAACTTTTAGCAATATTCACCAAGGAAGAGGACCCAAATAAATAAAATCAGAAGTAAAAAAGATGTTACAATTGATGCCACAGAAATACAAAAGATCATGAGTCTACTATGAACAATTACATTCCAACAAATTAGGCAACCTAGAAAGGATAAATAAATTTCTAGAAACATATAGCTTACTAAGAGTGAATCCTGATGATATAAAAAAAAATCTGAACAGACCAATTACTAGTAAGGAGATCAAATCAGTAATCAAAAACCTCCCAACAAACAAAATACCAGGACCATATAGCTTCACTGGTGAATTCTAACAAATATTTTAAGAAGAATTAATACCAATTCTTCACAAACTCTTCCAAAAAAAATAGAACAGAAGGGAACTCTTTCAAATTTGTTTATAAGGCCAAGATTACCTTGATATCAGAATCATACAAAGATGCCACAAGAAAACACAATTACAGGCCAGTATCCCTAATAAATATAGATGCAAAAGTCCTCAACACAATATCAGTCAACCAAATTCAACAATACATTTAAAATAGAATTTGTTCTAGGGATGCAAGAATGATACAACATCCTCAAATCAGTCAATGTAACATACCACATTTACAAAATAAAGTACGAAAATAATGTGATCATCTCAATAGATGCAAAAAAAGAACAGTTGACAAAATTCAACATCCATTTATGTTAAGAACACTCAACAATGCAGTATAGAGGCAATGTACCACAATATATCAAAGGCCATAAATGGAAAGCTCACAGCTAATTTCATACTCACTGGTAAAAAGTTTTCATCTAATATCAGGAAAAGACAAGGCTGGCATTCCATAACTTTTATTCAACATAGTATTAGAAGTACTAGCCAGAGTGGTTAGGCAAGAAAAAGAAATAAAATCCATCCAAACTGGAAAGCAAGAAGTAAAACTCATTATTTGCAGATGACATGATCATATATATAGAATACCCTAAAAAAGAAGGTTCAGTAAAAAAAAAAAAAAAACTGTTGGAACTAATAAGCAAATTCAGTAAAGTTGCAAGATACAAACTTAATACACAAAAATCAGTTGTGTTTTATACATTAATAATGAATTATTAGAAAAGTTAAGAAAACTATCCCATTTACAGTTACAACAAAAATATAAAATACCCAGGAATAAATTTAACCAAGAAGGTAAAAGACCTGTATATTGAAAACTACAAGATATTTATTTAAAAACTTGAAGAATAGCTTTGGCTGCTGTAGCTCAGTAGAGTGACTGCTGGCCTGTGAACCAAAAGCTTGCTGGTTTGATTCCCAGTCAGGGCACATGCCTGGGTTGCAGGCCAGGTCCCCAGTTGGGGGCATGCAAGAAGCAACTGATCGATGTATCTCTTGCACATTGATGTTTCTCTACCTCTCTTTCTCCTTCCCTTCCCCTCTCTCTAAAAAGTAAATGAATAATATCTTTAAAATTTTTTTGAAGAATGCATAAATAAAAACATATGCCATGCTCATAAATTAGAAGAATATTGTTAAAATTCCATACTACTAAAGCAATATACCAATTCCATACGATTTCTTTCAAAATTCCAATGATTTTTTTACAGAAATAGATCAAATAATCCTAAAATGTATATGAAGACATAGAAGACCCTGAATAGCCAAAGTAATCTTGAAAAATAAGAACAAAGCCAGAGACATCACACACCCTGATTTTAAACTACAATACAAAGCTATAGTAATTTAAAAAGTATAGTACTGGAATAAAAACAGACACAAAGACCAAAGGAACAGAATTAAGAGCCCAGGAAATAAGTCCAAAAACTGCATGGGCAATTAATGACAGAGAAGCCAAAAATATACAATAAGGAAAGAAAAGTCTCTTCAACAAATGGTATTTGGAAAATTAGACAACCACATAAAAAAGAATAAAACTGAACCACTATTTTTCATCATGAACAAAAATGAACTCAGTTGAAGTACAACCTGAAACCATAAAACTCCTAAAAGAAAACATAGATGGTAAACTCTATGACATAGGTCTTAGGAATCATTTTCAAAGCAACAAAAGCAAAAACTAACAAATAGGGCTATATAAAACTAAAAAGCTTCCACACAGCAAAGAAAACCATCAGCAAAATGAAAAGGCAACCTACTGAATTGAAGAAAAGATTTGTAAATTATATAGCTGATAAGAGGCTAATAAAAAAATAAGAAGAACTCATAAAACTCAATAGCAAAAAAAGACAAACATTCTGCTTAAAAAATGGGCAGAAGACTTGAGGAAACAGTTTTCCAAAGACATACATATGGCAACAGGTACATGAAAAGAAAAGATGCTCTATATCATTAATCATCTAGGAAATGCAAATCAAAACCAAAATGAGATATCAAGTCATACCTGTAAGAACGACTTATCAAAAAGACTAAAAATAGCTTTACATGATGGAACACTACACAGCAGAAAGAAAGAAGGAGCTCCTACCCTTCGTGACAGCATGGATGGAACTGGAGAGCATTATGCTAAGTGAAATAAGCCAGGCAGTGAAAGACAAATGCCATATGATCTCACCAATAAGTGGAACCTAACCAACAAAACAAACAAGCAAGCAAAATATAATCAAAGACATTGAAATTAAGAACAAACTGACAGTAACCAGAGGGGAGATGGGAGGGGATAATGGGGGGGGGGAGGAGGAAGGTTTTCAGGAACAACTATAAAGGACACATGGACAAAACCAAGAGGAGGTGGGATCAGGGAGGTAGGGATGGCTGGGGTGGGGGAGAGTGGTGGTGGGGGGAATGCAGACAACTGCACTTGAACAACAATAAAAAAAAATTTAATAAAAATTAAAAAAAAGAAGCATAAGTGGTAGGTATAAGATACACAGAGGGAAGTTAAGAATAGTATGAGAAATGGAGAAGCCAAAGAAATTATATGTACAACCCATGGACATGAACTAAGGGAGAGGAATGCTGGGGGGGAGGTGCAGGGCAGACTGAAATAATGGGGAGAAAAAAAATGGGACAACTGTAATAGCATAATCAATGAAATATATCTAAAACAAAAACAAAAAGAGATTAGAAATAGCAAGTGCCGGTGAGGATGTGGAGAAGAGAGAACTCTTGTATACTGTTGGTGGGAGTGTAATTTGGTGCAGCCATTATTTTTTTTAAAAAGTATAGGAAGGGTTCCTCAAAAAATTAAAAATAGAACTACCGTATGGTCCAGCAATTCCACTTTGGGGTATTTACCTGAAGAAAACAAAAACCTAGTTCAAAAACACATATTCACCCCATGTTCATTGCAGCATTATTTACAATAGCCAAGATATAGAAACAACCTAAATGTCCATCAATGGCTGAATGGTTAAAGAATATATATAGTATAAAATGGAATATTATTTAGCCATCAAAACCTAAAAAGAATGAAATCTTGCCATTTGAAACAATATGAATGGAACTTGAGGGAATTAAGTGAAACAAGTCAGAGAAAGATAAATATCATATGATCTCCCATATAAAAAAAAAATCTAAAGTAAATGAACTAATAAATAATCTAGCTCATAGATACAGAGAACTGATTTGTGGTTACCAGAGGCAGTTGGGGAGCAGGGTAAAGAAATGGGTGAACTGTTTTTGTTTATATTTTGAATGTTTTAAAAATAAAAAGTGTTTTTAATTTGTTTGAACTATAAGGATTAAGGCTACAGCAGAAAGAGATGAGATCAGAGTCAGGTGATTTTTAAAAATCACATAGCTTTTTTGGAGGTCCAAGATGGCAGCGTAGGTGGACGCACTGTTCCTCCTCGCACAACCAAAAGAGGGGAAAAAAAGCAATTTAGAGGTCAAGGGCAACCAGATCTGACAGAAAACTGAACTGAGTGGAAGACCGACAACCAAAGAGTTAAAGAAGACACGTTCATCCAGACCGGTAGGCGGGGCGGAGCCGGGTGGAGGGCGCTTGTGGAGACGCAGTTTGTGGAGTGGTGCTGGTGGTGCTCCAGCCACCTAGAGTGGCCAGTGGCGGGTGTGCCTGGCCAAAGCTCGGTGGGCACACTCTGCCAGACCAGGGCTGAGACTGGTGCACCAGGCGGTCCCTCATTAGCGCGTGGATAGACTGGGAGGAAAAGCTGGGGAGCGAAACAGACCACGCAGCCCACCAATGCAGGGAAATAAAGCCTCAAATCACTGATTGAAAACACCTGTGGGGGTTGAGGCAGCGACAGGAACAAATCCCAGCCTCACAGCAGAGTTTGTTGGGGAGGCCCACGGGGACTTGGAACTGTGTAGGCCCGGCCACTCTCTCTGGAGCCAGCAAAGAAGGAATCGGCTTGCTTGTGGCCAGCTGGGGAGGTGCGGAGAGCAGAACAAGCCATTGTTCTCTCAGGCCCCGCCCCCGCACACAGCGTCACAACACAACGACGTAGGATACCCCGCCCCCACAGAGAGCTTCACAACACACCGACGTGGGTGACCCCACCCCCAAAGACAGCGTCGCAACGGAGCAACGCGGGTTTCCCCGCCCTGGTGAACACCTGAAGCTCCACCCCTTAAAGCAACAGGCGCCCTGAGGAAAAAAAAAAATAAAGGCGGCAAGATACGGGGGGAGCAGAGTCCACTCCCTCCTCCCCACAAGTGAAACACCCAGCTGATTTTCTGAGGAACAGAGCAAACACCCAACAGTATTCCAGCATATATGAAGATTGGTGACCAAGATTACAGGGGAAATTGAACAATCAGACGCCTGACACAGACAGGAGGGCCAAGGGAGCAGGCCTGACCGGACACTTAAAGCCAGCCAGCAGAAGTTTTTTTGTTTCTTTGTTTGTATGTTTGTTTGTTTGTTTTCCCCACTCTCTTTCCTGTCTATCCTTCTTTATTTTTTTTAATTCCTTCTTCCTTCCGTTTATTTAGTATTCCTAGTCTTCTCCTCTTTTTATTTCTTATTTTTTTATTTTTATTTTTTATTTTTATATTTTATTTTTTTACTTTATTTTTTTTCTTTCTTCTTCCTTCCCCTCTCTTCTTTATCCACAGGTGAGACATTAAAACCTGGACTTGAAAAGAGAACAGAGCTAGACCCAGACAAGGATCAGCCCTAAAAACAGAGACAGTGACAAAAAAAACAACTTTGCTACTCCAGAGAATTTGACAGATCAATTTAAGAAACAGAGACTAGCAAGAAGAGTCTCACAAACAATGGGAAGACAAAGAAACAATTCCCAAATGAAAGGAAAGGAGGAAGCCCCAGAAAGGATGATAAACAAAACAGAGGCAAGCCAACTATCAGATAGTGAGTTCAAAGCATTGGTTATCAGGAAGTTCAAGAAGCTTGATGAGTTCGCAGAGAATTTCGAGAAACTACAGGGAAACTATAATGAACTCACTGCAAACTATGTCAACATGAAAAAGGAAATAGAAACTATCCACAAGGGCCAAGAGGAAATGAAGAATACAATATCTGAACTGAAGAATACAATAGAAGGAATCAAAAGCAGGCTAGATGAAGCAGAGGATCAATCAGCGAGCTGGAAGACAAGGTAGAAAAAAAACACCCAAAAAGAGCAGGAACAGGAAAAGAGACTCAGGAAGAATGAAGAGGTATTAAGGGAAATGTAGGACAACATGAAACGTAATAATATTCATATAATAGGGATACCAGAAGAAGAAGAAGGGATAGAAAACGTGTTTGAAAAAATAATGATGGAAAACTTCCCTAATGTGATGAGAGAGAAAGTCACACAAATCCAGGAAACACAGAGAGTCCCAATCAAAAGGAACCCAAACAGGCCTACTTCAAGATACATCATTAAAATGGCAAAATTCCAGGACAAAGAGAGAATCTTAAAGGCAGCGAGACAGAGACAGGAAGTAACATACAAGGGAGCCCCGATAAGGTTAGCAGCTGACTTCTCAGTGGAAACACTCCGAGCCAGAAGAGAATGGCAAGAAACATTCCAAGTAATGAGAACCAGAGGTCTGCAACCAAAGCTACTGTACCCAGCAAGGCTCTCAATCAAGACAGATGGCCAAATAAGGAGCTTCCCAGACAAAAGAAGTCTAAAAGAATACACCTCCACCAAACTAGTTCTGCAAGAGATGCTAAAGGGACTGCTTTAAGGAAAGGAAGGAAAAGAGAGAGAGAAAGGAACACAGATACAAAAAAAAAATGGCAATGAATAAGTACCTATCAATAATAACCTTAAACATAAATGGATTAAATGCTCCAATCAAAAGACATAGACTAGCTGAATGGATAAGAAAGCACAATCCACACACATGCTGCCTACAAGAGACCCACCTCAGGACAAAAGACTTACACAGACTGAAAGTGAAGGGCTGGAAATAAGTTTTCCAAGCAAACAGACAAGAAAAAAGAGCTGGGGTAGCAATACTCATATCAGACAAAATAGACTTCAAAAAAAGGGCCATCAAGAGAGACCCAGAAGGACACTTTATAATACTCAAGGGAAGAATCTACCAAGAAGACATAAACATTGTAAATATATACGCACCCAACACAGGAGCACCCAAATACATAAAGAAAATCTTGGAGGACTTCAAGAAAGACATTGATAGCAACACAATTATAGTAGGGGACTTCAACACCCCACTGTCAAAAATGGACAGATCCTCCAAACAAAATATCAGCAAAGACATTGTGGCATTGAAGAATGCCCTAGAAGAAATGGACTTAACTGATATATAGAGGGCCTTTCACACCAAAGAAGCTAAATACACATTCTTTTCAAATGCACATGGAACATTTTCAAAAATAGACCATATGATAGGACACAAAACAAGCCTCAACAAATTCAAGAAAATAGAAATCATACCAAGTATTTTCTCTGACCACAAGGGACTGAAATTAGAAACCAACCCAAAGGAAACAAACCCAGAACACTCAAAATCATGGAGACTGAATAGCATGCTGTTAAACAATGAATGGGTCAAGGACGAGATTAGGGAAGAAATCGAAAAGTTCCTTGAAACAAATGAAAATGAACTGACAACAACCCAAAACTTATGGAACACAGCGAAGGCAGTCCTGAGAGGGAAGTTCATAGCAATACAGGCCTACCTAAAAAAAACAGAAACAGTTTACACAAACAACCTAACCCTATGCCTACAAGAACTCGAGGAACAACAGCAAAGACAACCCAGAGCAAGTAGAAGGAAGGAAATAACCAAGATCAGATCAGAATTAAATGACTTAGAGACTAAAAGGAC